>VYZV01021958.1:2420-12640 GCA_013401275.1 Pandion haliaetus | reverse complement strand
CTGTGCATCTTAGTTCCGTGTACTGTAGTTTCTGATCACGTACCTGTCAGTCTCTCATAACAGTCTGACACCTACTTGCTCATGTTTCTGTCTGTCGTACCTAACTCTGGTTAGGAATGTAATTCAGACCCATGTGGCATGGGAAGTAAATTTGCAATAAGCCTTCTGTCGTTGGTCCTGTGTGTATGAAGTTGCCAACTATGCTGAAGTACTGTAGTGGATTTCTGAAAATACATCATTATTTCTTACGCCTCTCATCTGTGGTTAAAATTCTTCTGACCTGTGCCTTTTCCAAAAATATTTTTATGATATTTAATGAGTAGATGCAGTTGTTGGAAGCACTATTATTGTATTTTAAAAGTAAGCTTTTAAAATGTAATTGTATTTAAAGACTGAAAATGAGAATTCAAACTTAGACAAGATTTCGTTGCAATTATGCAAAGCGTCTTCCCCTTTTCTTTTTTCCTTTTTAACACTTTTCTAATGTTAAAATGTTTCAAAATGAGTGCCTCAGGCACACTGCTAATAGTATATGAATTAAATAAATCTCTCGCTACAATACTTAATCTAATATTGTTGGTTTGTTGTTTGGGGAATATTGTATTATACAAGCTAACATTAATTTTCTCTTGTGTGAATAATTACTGTATATCTAGGTCTGCAGGAAATGTACTCATATATGGTTTCAAGGAAGACTTAACTGTGATGTGGGAAGACTAAAGACTGCCTTTTTTATATGCAATGAATCTTTTACGTGACAACAAGTGAAATACAAGATTTAATGTCCTCATGAAGGAGTCTAGTTCGGTAGTATTGCTTGTAATAAAGCATAATTTGTAAATGAAACTATAAATGCAGATTTTAGTCTCCGTTACAGTTATGGGGGGGGGGAAGAAAAAAAATCTTGCTCATGGTAACCCACTTCTAATGTTTTAGAATAAAATAAGTTTTATGGTCTGTTTATTTTCTGTTCTCTGTGAAAACAATGTTGTAATGTAATGTAAACCTTTTCAGCTTTGACTGTCTGTGGGGTCTTTGGTCAAATTGCTACAGGCCTGAAAACTGTACCTAATCAAGCATTCTATCTACATTCATTTTGGAAAAACTTGCTTTTATCATTCACAAATTTGACTAGTTCAGTGCTTTCTAGCCCCTCTGAATGAAAGATGAGAACACTACCGCATTTAGATTCAAGGACCAGGGCAGTCAATCTGCAGCTTAGTCATCATAAGTTTTAGGTGATGTAATGGGTTTTTTTTCTTCTTGTTGCTTTATTTTAATTGATTTAGGATCATACAAAATCGGAGTTAGATGCCTGGAAGATTGTTCGGGTTAGTGAAGATTTTCGAGTGATAGCATTGGGCCTGCCAGTACCTAAATACTCTGGTAATCCTTTGGATCCACCCCTTCGCTCTCGATTTCAAGCTAGAGACATTTATCATCTGCCCTTTAAGGTAAGTGTCCTAGCATAAGAGTTGGATTATCTGTACCGAGTAGAGCTAATATTTTGACATTATGTTTTACTTATCTCACCTCTGAAAAGAATCCTTGTGTAATAAATTTATCTTAAAGGGTATTTTTCCTACTGGGGCCTAATAAATTCCTGAAAAGCAGGCTTAGAGTTGCCAAGGAATGCTGCAGTAGAAAAATAACTTCTGTAAAACAATATAACCCTAAAAGAAAGATTTGATAATCTTATTATTATTTTTTTCCTTTTTTTAATAAAATTAATTCTGTGTCAAGGAGCGAGTAGACTCCTCATGTCTAAATTACAGGGAAAAATAGAAAATGCCTCCTCATACACTATGAGCTGTGACCCACAGTATGATCCCAAAATTAATTTACTCTGTGATTTTATGTTCTATTTTCAGGACCATCTTCAGCTATTATATTCAATTGGATCAAACATTTCCACAGAGAGGTAATTTTTCATAATTAAAAAAANACAGAGAGGTAATTTTTCATAATTAAAAAAAAAAAAAAAAAAGAATGAATGAATGAATGAAGAAAAGTGATGTCCTTTCAGGATTCCTTGCTATTTTTGTATCTTCTATGACTGCATAGACACCAGAACTGAAGAAGTTTTTTAATATGTGTGGGTGTGTGCTCACACTGCTTTTTGTATGCAGCCTTCATATAATGAATCCTTAATGCTTTAGAACTTCAATCACACCTTACTTATTTGCGCTCAGAAATAGTTTTAGCATCTTATGCTGTATTTTTCAGCTTTAGTACTTTAAATATAGATAGCATGTATAAAACTCTGTAATTACTTTTTCCTATGCAGAATTTCTCAGCTCCTGTCTTTTGCTACAACTCTCTGCTCTCAAGAATCTTCTACATTGGGACTTCCAGATTTTCCTTTAGACAGCTTATCGGCTGCAGTTCAGATCTTGGTATGTGCATACACATGTGCTGTGAAATTGTATGGGCTTAAAATTTTGCAAAATTAGATCTGGATGGTTCGTGTTGTTAGAAGAAGATTAACATGAGCATTTAAAAAATAAACCCCCAAAAAATGAGGATGGTTTGAGGGAGGAAAGCCCCAGTCAGATATCTATGGATAATACTTTAACCAAGTGTATAGCATAATACTGAAGAACAAAGTATGGCATGACACAAGATTTGTGATGTGATTAATTGTATCTTAGTGCTCAAAATAATGGTTTTTATTCTGCTAAATCATCTTACCAGGCTTGGGGGCATCTACAGTTTACCTGATGACACTGAGGTAGTCAGTGGAGAGAAATAAAAATTACAACCCAATGGTATGCATGTAATCAGATTGATTGTGTTACAGAGACATCTATTACTCTCCATTGACACGTAAAAGGACCCAAAACAACTATTAAAATGTGGGTATAGGAGCAGTTAAGTTGTATGAGATAATCCTATATTAGGTCTTTGCGTTGGCTGGTGGATTTAGAATAAGCGTAGACATGGAGGGTTACCTGAAGATGCAGGTTGTGCACGCCTGAAGATGCAATACTTCCTGACAGCTACAGCCCATAGGGAAATAAAACAACTGTACACTTGCTGAGTTCACAGTGGCAGATCAGACAGGTCAGGACTAAAGCTGTGGCAGTCTTTCTGCTTTCCCTGACAGGCTTTTGTCCCTTGGACTTTATAATTACATGGTAAAAACAAAAAGTAAAAACAGAAGGTGCCTCCTGAAGGAAGTCAAGGAGATGAGATCTGTATAGAGAGAGGGGTTGGTACCTTTTTACATGCAGGAAGTTGTGGTCAAGCCAGGATGGTAAAATACCAGGACAACTTCTCAGACCCTTTCTCCAGGTGCAAGTGTCTGTAGAAAGGACTCTTAGGATAATTCTCTGTTGTGTGTCCTGTGCAGTCATTTTGCCTACGGTACTGCTTAGTGGCAGATTACTTCTGCATATTTTATTGGATTATATACATTAAAACATACCAATTACTTGTGTTACTGTGGTGCTCAGTCCTCTCAGTTGTGCTGGATACTTACAGACATAATTTTTTTCTGAACTAGTGGTACTATATCAGATGTTAAGAAGTGATTAAAATTCAAGTTCAGAGACATGAAACGGTATTTGGAGGGCTTTAGGAAAGAAATACATGTTGGATTTTAAAATAAATTGCAACTTTTTATTCTTTAAGCCCTGTTGTGAAAAATTATTTTTAAATGAATGCCAGATGGCTTTCAGAGCAATGGAAAGAAAATGAGCCCTAAGTTATTATCTAAACTATGGAATGAAGGAAGCATTTTATTTTACATTAGAGAATGTGAAGTGTTATCATTGTATGACAGTGTCTTTTTTAGTAGATGAGAACTGTTTCTTTTAGAATTAGTTTTAATCACTTGGTTTTCTAAGCCGACTGTACTCAGTGATTCTAGCTATAGCATTTTTCCTTCACAGGTTGGGTCACTGCCATCCTTTACTTCTAGCTTGGTTGATTTAACTGTTTAAAAGCATGGAGGGAATGCATTGTCATGACTAGCTCCTTATCTTCTATCATGGATTCAGAGAGTCCCAAAATGTATTTCTTAGGTTGAAAACTCCTGCCTGCTGAAAGGCAGAATTTTTTATAGGGTGCTGTTCTGAAGAGGCTAATGTCATACACAATGATTGTAATTATTATTAATTTGAGATAAAGTGGGCAAATTATATGTTATGTCTTTATATATAGACAGAGGGCTTTTAAAATGCAGTAAAGGGCTCCCTGATCCTTTAAGCAGTACATTTACTACGGTGCCTTAAGTGGTTTATTTTTTACTGATCATTTCTTAATATGGAACATTATAAATAGTATTACTGATTATAAGTATGAATTGAATTATGCATTTCTGTCGTGGTTTAACCCCAGCTGGCAACTAAGCTCCACGCAGCTGCTCACTCACCTCCCTCACAGTGGGATGGAGCAGAGAATTAGAAGGGTTAAAGTGAGAAAACTCATGGGCGGAGATAGAGATGGTTTAATAGGTAAAGCAAAAGCCGTACATGCAAGCAAAGCGAACAAGGAATTCATTCCCCACTTCCCATGGGCAGGCAGGTGTTCAGCCATCTCCAGGAAAGCAGGGCTCCATCACGCCTAACGGTGACTTGGGAAGACAAACGCCATCACTCTGAATATCCCCTCCCCCCTTCCTTCTTCTTCCCTCAACTTTTATGGCTGAGCATGACATCCTATGGTCTGCAATATCCCTTGGGTCAGTTGGGGTCAGCTGTCCCGGCTGTGTTGTCCCCTCCCCAACTCTTTGTGGCCCCCCAGCCTCCTCGCTGGTGGGGTGGGGTGAGAAGCAGAAAAGGCCTTGGCTCTGGGTAAGCACTGCTAAGCAGTAACGAAAACATCCCTGTGTTATCAACACTGTTTCCAGCACAAATCCAAAACAAAGCACCATACCAGCTACTATGGAAAAAATTAACTCTGTTCCAGCCAAAACCAGCACAATTTCATAAAATATGCATCTCCTGATGTAATTTCTAAGCAACTCTTCTTTCAGTTGGGTGCCTATGTAAATCCAAGTGTATAACTGAAGATCATTTGATTTTATGGGAATTATATTATTTACTTTTTACTCTATTTTGATAAAGGCTTAAAAAAGTAGTGCCAGTCCACTGACTGTTTTTCACTAGTGTTACGCACAAGTAGTCCTTAAAAATTTGCAACTCTTTTTTAAAACAAACAGTCAAGCGATACTTCAGGGTTTTTGAAACACGTTTTTCCACCATGAAAGGATTTATGCATATGTTTCTTGGGTATTCATAAATGCACTTCCATTTCTGTCTCTTTTACTGCAGCAAAATAATTGAATCTTTGCCTAGTTCAGGCAGCAAATGACAAAAGAGTTAGTACTTAAAACTAACAAGGAGACAATAAAAAAAAAAAAAGCTGTTTTCAGTTTTGTGTAGAAAGTGAAAGCGTACTTAGGAACTCATTTCAAAACAGACCCGTTTTGATCAAACTGTTCAGAAATTTCTAGGAATTTATTTGTTGAGTAGAATCTGTACAATGTAATGGAGTCAAAATTAAATACTAGAAATTGCTGTGAATGAGTAGATCATTATTGTCATTTAGATTTCTTGTTCTTGTTGATTCTTTTTTAGTAGTACTGTGGAACTTGGTTACCTGTGGTGAGATTTCTCTCTCCTAACCTGAAGTGTCTTTAGGCATCTGAGCCAGTCACTGTAGCTTCCATTTATGCACAGGAAAGAAAGTAATTTTTAGGGCATAGTTCTTCTAATCTACTTTAGACATTTATATTGTAATGAATTGCACCTGAGAAATGCCTGTTTTGACATTTGATTGAATACTCCATGTAGTGGTCATTTGTATATTGCTCTTACAGTTTTATTTAAGTTCAGTGCTATATAGGATTTTCAGGTTAATAGCTGATGATAGAATGAGTCAATAATTTTTTTTTAAATTTTAATTAGGATTCCTTTCCTATGATGTCAGTCCAGCATGTTATTGACCGGCTTTACCCCTATAATGTTTTCCTTGGAAAGGAAGGCAGGACTGCAGTCAAAGATGCGTTAAAAGTAAGTATTGCACATATATATTATAATTACATGGAGGGATGGATTATGACAGTAGTTCTCCTGCTAATGTTACTTCACTGCTTCTGTAAAAAGAAGACATCTTAAGTAAACTAAATGGTTTACTTAATGGTTTACAGTAAGTTATTGCTGATGCTAAAACTATTAAAAAAAAAAAAAACTTCATAAGCTTGTAGATTTCATTGTAGTGAAAGGTGAAACCTCTATGTTCTGTAGAATATTTAGACCTCTGTTCAAGACTACAGAAAAACCCTCATTATGTAAGTGGTTAATTAATTTGAAAGTAGCTACTTATACGGTTAAGGTAGTCAAATGCTTTAAAAATAACTCTGGCATTTGACTTTGAAGAGGAGATACTAAAATGACAACAGAGATCACATGCACAAAATACATTCATTATAGTATGATTATAGATTATATTAGTCTCTGGTTTTGGTCTGTGTTAGCCTTTTGTTGCTTGTTGTTCATCAGATCTGTTTTGTTGTTTTATCCATGTTTAATAATAGCTTTTAAAACCTATAATTATGCTGGGTTATTCCATTTATCCTTTTCAAACTTCATCACAGTGCTGGTTTGCTTTCATCTTTGAATATGTTGTAGGAGTTATGTATGTTGTTGAAAATTAGTGTTTGCAACCTAGAGCATCTTACCCAGCTCTTTCAGTCCTGAAAATTAGAAGTTATTTGTACATGTGTGTTTAGAAATAACAAACTTTGTAGCTAGTGAATTTTTGGTTTTCCTAAAATCAAGCCTACATGTCAATGTTACTTACCTTTATCACTCCCCCTCAGGATTTTGAACTCCATTATTTCATGGTTGCTACAGCCAAGGCTGTCGTTGATTGCCACATCCACAACCAGAAATAGCAGGAGCTGTGTGCATCACCCCTGCCTAGCCAGTGCAGTGCCTGTGTTGTGATGTTATTCCAGGCAGCCTCAGAAATCTAGACTGATTGTGTCACGCTTGTGTTGCCCTTCCACCATGTCAGGGTGATTAAAGTTGCCCATAAGAACCATGGTCTGGGTGGAAATACAGACTCTATCTGTTAGCAGAGCAGTAACAGTCACTTCTGTTCTTAATATGCCTTTATTTTAAATCCTTTGTGTCTTTTTTTTTTCCCCCTATCAGTTATAGATGGTGAATGTCTTTATGTTCAGTACCATCAGCTTCCTCCATTTTGCATTTCTTTAATTTTAAGTGTTGTGCATTCTTTTGCTTCCTGTGCAAGACAGGTTGATTTGACTAGTAAAATCCTCTTTCTCAATGATTGTCTACTGTTAAATACCCGTTATAATTTACACTTTTCTGTGTAAATTTTCTTTTTTTTGTACTCTTCCTCATCACTACTTATACAAACTTGTCCTGTTATGTCAACAAGTACATATAATATTATTAGGAATTTTATTCTATTTGCAAACAACAAACCTTGTTAAGCAATGAACCTTAAGAAATACAGAAAATAACTGATTGTACTGGGGAACTTCTGCTTATAATGATATTATAGTAATAGCAGCACCAGAACTGTATTAAATATGGATAAGAAATTTTTTTTTTTCCATTCCATAAGAAATGTGAGAGAGAGGAGTCTGGCAGAAGCAAGGTGATTTCTTACTCTACCTTCCTACAGATTTCCAAAGAGTGTCCAGCTAGTATTTACCACTGAATACTTTTTCTGTGTAACAGAATACAGTTAGGAAATACTAATCTTAACTAGGATGTATTGAGAGTTGAAAAAATAAATACTTGAAGTATATTTGCAATTGATGGGTTAATTTGTGTGAACTGAATCACTTCTTAACATCAGCTGACATCTAAATAAAATGAAAACAAATTTCATGTAATAAAAAGTAAAATTTAAGCTTCAGGCTTGGAGACAGATATGAGGAAGTAGTAATCTACCTGATAATGTATCTTAATTTCAGGATGTCTTCCCCTCCAGTGAGCTGTCGGCGCTGAGAAGTGGGATAGCCAGCAGTTAGGCTAAACAGCTAGTTTTGGAAGCTGTTAGACCCTGTGCATATTTCTTGAAGAGATCATATTCTTCAGGCACTGTCTTCCCAAACTTTATCTTCAACTTGGGCAAATCTTTTCTTATGTGCCTCCTTGCTCACTGAGATTCCACCAAGACTCCACCTCGTAATTCTTGTTCTTGATAATGAATTACTGTGAAATATTGACTTGTACCTTCCCTGTGAGTGAAAGTAGTTCGTTATGGTGTTAGTCTTGGTTGTGTAAAGATGCTTTGAAATGCAGATCTCTTGTTGAGTGGATCTAGTTGGAGTTAAAACCTGTCTTAGGTTTAACTCTGTCTAGCAACCAGCTTTTTTATTTGATACAAATGTGGCTCCTTGTGTCAAACTAGTTAGCGTCAAAAGAAGTGTTTCTGGATTGCACGCTAATCCAGCATTAGCAGTGATCTTGAAGAGTTGCTGATCATACAGAACATTTGTACAAGGCCTACAGTTTGTAGCATTCATTAGTACATTAGCTTGCAACAGACAGGACAGAAGTACCAAAATAAACTTGAGAATGATGTGCCTTTGTGTACCCTTATTTGAAGTTTCTCCACTTTGGAACCAATATCAATTTCTATTCTGATTCCTAAAGAAGATCTTAAACTTAGAAGATCTTGCAAAGGAAAATGCAAGAATCTGGCCTTTAAAATTATTCTATATTTGCATGAAATATTGGCATGACAAATTATTTTGACTGACAGATGAACATTTGAAATATGATTGCAAAAATTAAGTAAAAATTTATTTAGGCTTTTTCTCTAGAAGATTTAGATATAGAGAAATCATTGCTTTCAAGGAAAACAGCCGCCAGTTAAACATTCCCAAACAATAAGCTTAAGCACATACAATGTCTCCCACAGTATTGAAGTTTTCTTTCCTCTATACTATTGACAGGCATTTATAAAACTGGTCATCTTCATTTAGGCTGCTTGGTGTCTCATAAGAGACTCCAGCTGTTCTATACTTATTTCTTCGTTGTTCCATAAGCTTTTAGTATTTTACTTCAGATTCATCAGGGATTCTGGGTTTGCTTTTTAATTCTCACATGCCTTTTGCATGCCTTTTTTTCCTGGTGTTGGAAATGCCCACTGTTGGTTGTTTGGGTTTTTTTTTACCTTCTAATCAAGAGAATCTTCCCATCAGATTTTAGAAAAAATACATAGATCACATTTGTCTCAATAAATGAGCAAGTCCCTTTTAGGTTACTATCCAAGTGTTTAACTTCACTCTAAGACCCTTCAAGATTTTTTTCTTCAATTTTTCTTCATGCCTTGATTAATTATGTGTTTACTGTCTTGATCTTATATCAAATAAAAACTTATTTTTTCCCTTTGACTCATTTTTGTATTATTTGCACACCCCCTTTAATCTTACCTGACGTCCTCCTCAAAAACTTTCCCTGTCTCACAGTAGGGAGTCTTCAGACTACATAGGCACTGTCTTGCAGAGAGTGGGCCAATAGTTCAGAAAACTGGAATCTTCTTTCTTGTCTAGACAATTCTGTTCACTTCTAAGATATTTCTGTTGCAGATTTTGGTCTAAGGAAGGATTTGTTTCTCTTTTATTCCCCCCAAAGTAATCTATAATCTGTAGGGTTTTGCATTAATGAATGGTCTTAGTGCCAATACATACCATTTTTGCTTTCCTTGCCATGCAGAGAATCTTCAAGAAAGATTGGTTGTCTTTTGGATAGCTTAGCTGTCTTGTGGGTTCAGTATAGCTGTTACCTGCAAATATGTCTCTTTTAAGCTCTGTGTTCCTTTGAGCAGCTGGATCACCAGTGTAATTCTTTGCAGTTTCCATGCTGATCATTAGAAACTTCCAAGTGGTCAGAATTCCTCTTCTTCCTTTTTTTAAATTTTTACAGTTTGCCTTTTCTCACATGTTTCTAGGCGCGCAGAATGTGGCCTGATGATTATGGACTGCCAAACCACTTCCCTTGTTTTTGGGGGCTAGTCTTTTCTTTTTTCTTTCCTCTTGAGTCTGAGGCAGTGAAGCTGCCCACTTTTGGCTCTCCAAGTAGCTCTCAAACTTTCTGTTACTGAATGTGCTCAACAGTTGTCCTTTCAAGCCACAAATATTTTTTTTCCTCTGCAGCTATCAACTTGGACTTTGTATAGAGGAAGTTGCTTCTGGCTTAGGCAGAAGTATGTTTAATGTATTGTACATC
>VYZV01021957.1:70303-86825 GCA_013401275.1 Pandion haliaetus | reverse complement strand
CTTGGATATTTTGAAACTTTCTCTTAGTTCCAGACTGAACTGTTTCATGACCAATTTATGGTCATTTGACCTGCTGCCAGTATTGTCTTTTAGCTTAAATAATTGCTCCCTTTTCCATATTTAGCCCCCACTGTATTTATAAAGAATAATTACATACCTTCTCAGTCTCAGTTTTGCTAGGCCAAATCCTTTAAGCCTTTGGGATTAGAAAAGATGTGGTGTCCACTCCCCTAATCACCCTACTAGCTATTTGTTGCACTTGATCCATTTTGGTTGTCGTCTTCTTTTGTTTACCTTAATTTTAAAAATAATTTTACCACTGAGTTATGATTTTTCTGAGTATCTTGCAGGTTCTTCAGCAAGTGGACAATAAATTTATCGCTTGTTTAATCAACACTAGGAATGAAATGGATAAAAAGGCAGGTAAGAGTGGTGATTAACATGAAGTTGAGGTGGCTGTCAAGTGCAGTTAGACTGCAGAGGGAACTCTGTCCTGTTTGTATTCTCTTCTTGCCTAGGGATGATACTGTGAGTAGAGGAAAATGTTAGTCTTCACTTGAAATTTCCTGGATCTTCTTTATCTTTATTTTGGACATTGTTGAATGTTCCTACTGCCTTCAGATTAGCGTTATAAAAATAGATTGTACTCAAATTACTAACATCTTTCAGACTCTGTTCACAGCGTCTGGACATACTCATTGTTGAAGCTTGCTGAAGCTGTACAAAAAAGGCATTCAAAACCAGCAGTTTTTGTAACATTTTTAAAGACTGTATTAAACAGAACAGTTTGTGGGTGACCTCAGCTCTCATTCTGAAGTTAGATGAAGATGTCAATAGACAAGAGTTTCTGACTCAATCTAATTACCTTAATTTAAACACCAATTTAGATCACTAAATTTTCTGTTCTGTAGTGACTTTATGTTCTGCCAACACAGCCGCCTCCTCACTTTTATTTCTGTAAAACTGGCTGATAGTTACCTTCTAAATGTGGCCTCTAGGGAGTGGTCATTCTTCCTGACCTGTGCAGTTGTCTGGTACAAAGTTGCCTATTTCTCATCTGTTGTGGTACAGTTTTAGATGGAAACCTCTTGATTTTGGTGGACCAACATGCGGCTCATGAACGGATCCGCTTGGAGCAGCTTATTGCAGGTGAGGATTCAGATGGTCTTAGGAAAAAAGATAATCAGTGCACAGAAAAGTACAAACGAGCTGTCTGGGATGTATGGAACCAACAGGATATTCATTTGTCATCTTTATCCTGATCCCTAGGAGAGCACAGACATTCAGTATCTGTATCAGTCATAGTATTGGCAGCTGAAAATTGTTACAGCGTTTCTAAAAATAGAAGATATACTCCCTACCCACAGAACTATCAAACTAAAATAGTCCTGACATAATGAAAGACCAGGAAGACTGATAGGAAAAACAATGAAGAGGAAATAGAACAACATCAATAAGATTATGTGGTTATGCTGTGAAGAATAAGACATGGGGTGCAGAGTAAAGAGCATAGTTCATTTGATTCCTTTTTAGCTGAATACTGTGCCTAAAATTTCCAGTCTGAACCTGCAAAGGGATAATAGTGTTCTCTGTAAGCACATTAGCCATTGGTTTCAGTGTTAAAAAGCACAATAGCCATCCATCAAGTACTTAAAAATCATTGACCTTCTCTTTCATCAACAAATACTGTGCAGTTCCTACAGAGAGGGTTCCAGGAGCTCTGCTCCTTTTGGTCAGGTACTGAAAAAAGTTAAAGACCGAAGGGAGAAATGCTTAATGAATAGTATTTTCATGCCATTTATATCAGACTTTTCTGTGGAAAAATTGCTCTCTGTGAGTTGGACTAAATATATCGGTAGTTTTTTTGCTATTTAGGGTGACTCTTTTTTGGAACTGGTGGGAAAAAAACGAAGTGGCATTAACCAACCCTTCCCCAGAGACTAGATGTCTGGTTTGTGACATTCCTGGTCCTCCACAAGTTTCAGGAGCAGGCATTCTGTGGTCACTTTTTAATCCAAGCAGAGGATTACATGCCAAACCATAGGGTCATTAAGGGTAATGCCTGCGTAAATATTCTAAGAGGGGATACTTCTAAATGATTCATTCACAGATTCCTATGAGAAGGAAGCTGCAGCATGTGGCAAGAAGAAATTACTGTCGTCCTCCATCTCTCCCCCTTTGGAGATTGAAGTTACAGAAGAACAAAGAAGATTTCTACGGTTAGTAATGGCCAATAGCTCTAAACTTTTGGGGATTGCTCTGTTGGCTAGGAAGATCTCTATATATTGCTAGGTTACCATGAAGCTCAGGAAAGAAGCTGTTGATTCTTTCCTGAGCTGAGACCAATTGGCTATACCTGTGCTGAGGAAAACAGGTGTGCTTCTCAGGCACGTCATTACAACATCTCAGGACAAAACCCTGTGGTGTGCCATCTCTGTGCTTCTGCAATGTGCTCTGGATTCCCTCGGAAAGTAAGCGTTCATGTGTGGGCCAGAAGAGTGCAAAAGCAGTCTCCAACAGATCCTACTGTCTGGGGCTCAGGACTTAGGAGTGCACACTGGAGTGCAGTGCCCACAGTGTCGATCTAGTCACTGATTTAACAGGCACTGTTTGAGAACGATGGGGTATGGAAAGTTTGTATTCTGAATCCTTCAAAAATACATTCCTTAATCCTAGGTGCCTGCCAAGAGTAACTAATGAACACTGTTTCCCAAATGTTTCAGAATGGTGGCCTAGCTACTGTTAGGATATTTAACTTTTGTACTGTAAGAGTTTAGGTACAGATTTGTTGTTGGACTATTGCAGGCCTGTTGGACACTAATCAAACTTTTTTCCTCAAAATCCCTGTCTGTCACCTGCCACATGCATTTGTGGTTTTTTTCCTCTGCATTGTTCTTTATTCTCAGGTGAAGTTCTATCTTAACATTCACAGGACTACCTCATTATTCTCAAACTGCTCTTTTTTGTGATGCCTGTGGCAAACTCGACAGCTTTTAAATCACTCCTTGTTAAGATTGTTGCTCATTATAGGGATACACTTGTTTGGTGTAAAGCCCTTTTTGGATGTATTCCAATCATAACAGTATCACTGCTGTATCCATTTGGTAACTCTTGTGTGACAATGGCCAATACCAGAAATTCCAAAGGAAAGTGGAAAGTGCTATTATGTTCCACCTGCCTGAGGGAAAATTGTGAGAATATAACCATTGCTTGGATGCCTTTGTTGTTCCCACCTCTTAACGATGTTCTTCCTAAAATCACAATATTTGTAATGCTTCTTGTTCAACTTTGAATTATTTTTGCACTCATCTTTGAATGTCTTCCATTTCTGATAATATCTTCTTCTGAGACTGGATGGCCAAAATTGAATACAATATACCAAGTGAGGGTATCCCATTGATTTGTACAGTAGCTTTGCAGTTGTGCCTGTATTTTCTGTCTATTATATCCACACCTGATATTTTGTCTGCTTAAAAAAGGTTACTGCTGCTTGCATGAACTGCTTGTTTTTAGAATGGTCACGACAATGAAACACAGAGTTGTGGGGGTTTTTTTATTTAACCTATTTATGTAGGAGCCAACAAAATGTACAAATAGATCAAATTATTCCTGATAACCTGCATTTATTTGTCTTTAGGAGCAGTGAATTCAGCTTTTCTCTTCATTTTTCATTATACCCTTTTCATTCATCCTACTGATTTCATTCATCATTTTTCTACTTGTTTTAAGTTCTTTCTGACCGAGTTCAATGTCATCTTTAGTCTCAGCTAACCTAAATAATTTTGTGTTTTCTACAAATTTGCCTGCTTGAGCATGCTCACTCTTTTCCACATCATTAATAAACAATTATGAATATACAGATCAGGACTCATGTCATGTTGAACACTGACCATCTGTTGCCAGCATACCTTTTTTCCATAGTCTCTAAATCATGACTAATGTTACTTCTCTATCCATGACAACCTTTTGCATTTGCATTTCTAGCCACTTATAAGAGGTGGCATCAGAGGCTTTTTGAAAGACCAAGTAAATTCTGTGAGCTACTTTTCTTTATCAGCTAAATCACAAACATACTACAAAAATCAGTAAGATAAAGCAAATCAGAGAGGCATGGTTTTCTTTGAAGGACACTGGTTAAATTATTCAGCACAGTGGGACACCAGTTGTGATTTTCAGTTATCCCTTAAGATAACTGATCCAAGCAGCTTACTGGTACTGGCTTATTGGTGCTTTTATTGTGTTGCTCTTTAATTTATCAGTATTTATTGGTAGTTCATCTCTTTACAATCACTCTATGAGACTATCCTTACTAAAAAGTTACGAATTAAAAGTACTATGTAAGTATCTAAATTCTGTTGTTATTGTTTCTGGCAGAGTATGACTGTATTCTGTGGTAAAGTTTGATGTAATGAAATAAATTGACTTCCCTGAAAGACCTTTCTCTTCAGCTGTGCTTGCTATTTATTAGTTCAGTTCACCTCTGGTTCACCTGCAGCTTTGATTCTGTTATTTGTCTACTAAGCATTGTAGTAATGCATTGTTCTGTTGACTCTCTTGAACTTCCTTTTTTTTTTTCCCCTTGAAAAAAAAAAAAAAGACCTGATTGACTTCAATAACTGCTTGGATTCTGCCATTTCACCACAATGGGCTTTTTCTGTCTTTCTCTGCTCTTGCTGAAGGCTATACATGTCTTCTGGTTTTGGGTAGAGTTACACAAGTCATCTCCATATGGAGGCTAATAACTGTATTATTCTCATGACTGATTTTAATAAGTTTAGATTAGCTTCTCTTTTGTTCAAAGAATGTCTTTTCTAAAATTGACCTTCACCACCTTTGTTTTAAGTGAATATTCCCTAAGTTAATAAAATAAACTATATATTGTTACAGTTGTTTTCATTTTGAAGACAGTATGTCAAATTAACTAGAGGTTGTTCTTTCCTGGGTTCTCTTTGCTTAATGGGATATAAAGTTCATTAAACCAGCCTATATTTCTTAATTTTTTTTTTTCCATTGTAAGTATTTGCTATTACGTGTCAATTGAAATCACAATTTTTTACGTTAAACTTAAAGGAGTCTTTATGCTGCATAATTTCAATATTTGGCATGTTTGTGTGTTCAGCCAGACACCTCGTGCATCTTTAGAAAAGACAGATTTATAAATTTAGACATAAAGCTTCTCTCCATGTAACACAGGAGCTCTTAGATCTTGTTTTTGTGGAACATGAAATATGCACAGTTGACTGGAATGAAGAAATGTGGCTGAATGTATGCTGAAAGGGCAAAATTACTTGGGATCTCATGATACATGGATTTTGAGATTGGAAACTCCTGCAGGAAGAAACATATATGGGGACTACAGTAATATTTACATATGCTGTGGAGACACAGCTGCTGTGGTTGATGTCTTATTTCTGTTATTTTTTCCCTCAGATGCTGCTACAAAAATTTGGAGGACTTGGGTCTTGAATTATCATTTCCTGAGACCAACAGCTCCTTGATTCTAGTGAGGAAAGTGCCACTGTGTTTTATAGAAAGAGAAGCCAATGAATTACGACGGAAAAGACAACCTGTCACCAAAAGCATTGTGGAGGTCAGCTGTGGATATGGGTGAAACTGTGATACGGGGTCTTGTTCTGTGTTAATAGCCCAGGGTATTAGAGTATCTCTGTTATGAAGGAGACAGTGGAGTCCCTTGGCAAATGTGGGTGCCATCCTTTATAGTAGCTAGATAGTCCCACAACTGAAATCCCTGATCTATAGCAGAAACGATAGGAGACTGTTTCCAACTTCAACTAGTGGAGAAGCTAAGAAAAATAGTATATAGTACAGATGTTTCAACAGTTTACTGCTCATGAATGCTTGAATGAACAGTAAAATGATTAATATTGCCAATACAGAAATACTACTTGTTAGGATTTAAAGTTGTTTTCATGAATTCTCTATGTGGGCAGTGCAGCTTTCTAAAAGCTGCTGTTCCAGGTGTTGTGCAGTTTGAGGAAGAAACTGGTGAAAAGATTACTTGCAGTTTCCATTGTAAATAATTCTCCACAATCATAACTGCTTCAAGGACTCCTTAAAAATTGCTTCTGGAGTACCATATTCAGCCCCTAGGCTGAGCCATTGTGAATCAGTCCAGTCTTGCCATACATCTCTTTCGATATGAAAGAAAGAAACAGAGAAGATGATTAAGCTGATTAAATTTTCTTTTCCAACCTTGCTATAATCGGAAAGAACTCAAAATGCACTCTCCTGGTGTTATTTGGGAGCCAAGAGGACTAGAAGTGGTGGAGGAGGGTATCAGGTCTGTGCCTCACGAGCATTTATTCTTAGCTGATGCCTCAAGATCTCACTAGTGTTTTGGCAGATCTCTTCTGCAATCCTTTTTATTTTAATTACATCTGGTAGCGCCCATTCATGATTATGAATTCACTGCATTTCAGACATCAGAAATGAAGTCCACATGGACTATTATCCAAAGAAGAAAGGGCAACTATTCAAAGATAACACACATTCATTGCACTCTGAGGTATAAGACTTCCATTATACCCATTCTACACATAGGAAACTGATGCAGAGAAAAACCAAGTGATTAGTCTAAAGTCTGATAAGATACTTGTGAGAGGTCAGGACTTGCACCTAGATCTCTCACACTGTGGTCAGTGTACTAGCAACAGCATCATTTTTCCTGGTTCTGGCAGTTACACAGTAAATTATACACAGATGTGGACAAAGAAGGGTATGGGCAATGAAAGGGAGAAGTAGCAACTGATGATACTACCTTTTTCTTTCCAGGAACTTATTCAAGAACAAGTTGAGGTGAGTTGTTGTCTGCTTCTAAAGTTGACTATAATGAAAGCTTACTGCACGAACCAAAGGGAGTAAGTGTGTTAAGCCTCAAATGAGAGAGGTGGACTAGATAATCCACTAGCTTTTCCTCATTTTTAGTTTCCTTTGTGTTACAGTTTTTCCTTTTTCTCATAGTAAGTGGAAAGTGAGATTATGTTCCCTTACTACTTTTAGCTAGTGCAGACCACAGGAGGAGGAGCACGAGGGACACTGCCTCTGACGTTTCTGAAGGTGTTAGCTTCCCAGGCCTGTCATGGTAGGGAAACTGTACTTTTCTTTCATTCGTTCTTTTTTTTATTTTTGTTAAACCTTTCTGTCTCTACACAACATCCTCCCTGGGGCAGTGGTTTCAGAATGTGTTTGCATTCCAGGATTATAGACTGTGTGTTTCACAGGGAGGAGATAATGGTCTTTTCATGGACAGCACTGTGAGGGACAGCAATACTGCTCTGATTTATTCATGTATGGGCCTAACGTACTTTCCAGCCCTCACATGAAACACAGTTAGAATACAGTTCTGAGGTGCACTCATCCATGTGAGCTCTAAACCATCCAAACAACAGCTCTGTGTTGGGGCAAGGGGAGGTCCTGGAATCTGCTTTACAGCAAGCAGGAAAGAAGACTTAGACGCTCTTCCCAAAAAGCGTTTTTTATTTCATATAAGTATCAAAAGTGCTAGTTTAAGTGTGCCTGTGAGCTTTCAAGTATTTTTGGAAGGAGTGCAGTAAGAATTTACATCTTCTAAGGGACTATGGCTTTCCAGCACCTGAAAATGAGCAGACATTACAGGTGTAGATTGCAGTAGCTCCAGCCTCTTGTGGCAGTTCCTGCACCATAGACCGTATTAACAAGATTACGCTGAAGGGGTGAATGTGAACCAAAAGCATCTATTTTCATGGAGTGTCACTGCATTCTACAAATGCAGACAATACATAATTTTTTTTGTATCTAAAAAAGTCCCATGGCTGAAAGGCAGACTGGAGATAGTCTTGTCTTGTGCATCTGTGAAGGCTAAAGATTGTGAACACCTGTGAAATGACTCCCTAAGGTTCCG
This sequence comes from Pandion haliaetus, assembly GCA_013401275.1. NCBI lineage: Eukaryota > Metazoa > Chordata > Aves > Accipitriformes > Pandionidae > Pandion > Pandion haliaetus. Next base: position 78,925 of record VYZV01021957.1, on the reverse strand, counting down.
CTTGGATTTCCCCTGGATGCCATTAAGTGCTCACTTTTGAGGAAGGACTTAGTGGCAGGGCTAGCATTTGCTCTTGGAACTGATGCCTGTCAGTGGCAGGCACATAGAACTGATAAAGCCTATGGAACTGATATTAGCTCTCGTCTTGGTTTAATACTTTAGATTTGTGAACTGGTTGTGTCTTCAGCTGCAACACACACACAAAAAAAAAAGCAAAGCAAAAAAAAAAAAAATCCCATTTGCCTCTTGCAGTGTCATCTGAAAAGCCAAAAACTAATCATCTTACCATCCATCAGACTTGGGTTAGGTGAAAGTTTAGGCCATGGAAAGCTGATCCTTATGCAGCAGGCTGGTTGATTGAGCTAAGCCCTAAGGCCGCCTTACTGCAGCCCTTGGGCTGCCTTTGCAGGCTCCCAGCTATCTTTAGGAGCTGCCTTGTTTTCTGTGAAAACCACAGCTGTGGAGGGAAGTCCACTGGGTGGTTTGAAGTCTCTTTGGCAGCATGTGCAAGAAGTTTTATCTTTTTTTCAGGAGCTATTAAGTTTAATGAGCGTTTGACTGTGGAGGAGAGCTGCAGGCTTATTGAAGCTTTGTCATCTTGCCAGCTGCCCTTCCAGTGTGCTCATGGAAGACCTTCCATGATGCCTCTTGCAGATGTAGACCATCTACAGCAGGAAAAGCAGGTACTGTGTGGGACAGACATGCCTCTGATAATCCACACTCTGGATTATCAGAGGTGTATCATGTATGTGTGTGTTAGAACTACAAAGGACCAATTTGAAACCATCACCACTGGCTGTATCTTACTTGAATTTTTTACATAGCTGTTACCAATAAAATAAAACTTTAGAACATTAAACCACTGTCCTGCAAACACTTTAGCAAGGATCTTGCCATATTTCATTTGAATGGTCATACTGACTTGAATGGGGTCCACTAGTCCTTAAAGTTAAGCATATATTTAAAGTGTTTGCAGTTTTTAAGTGTAAAACTTGGAAAACATGTAAATTCTGATATTTTACTAGTGGTAAAAATGCTAATTAAACAAACACCTACTTCCCCAAAGTTTAAGATGCTATAAAATGGGGAAAAAAAGCAAAGAAATAGCAACATTCAAATTAAAAAAGCATTACTCCTTCCCTTTTGCTATTACTATTATTATGATATATTAAGTTATGAAATTGGATTCTGTTGAAAGTCAGGTGGAACTTTGAATTAGATACTAAAAAAAACTTGGGAATGACTGTGTTAGGGCAAAGAGTATGGAGACGTTGAAGTTAATTTACTTAGGTATGATTTAGCGCTGCTTAATTTTTCTCTCTCCAGCCTAAACCTAATTTGGCTAGACTGCGGAAGATGGCACGAGCGTGGCACCTGTTTGGAAAAAAAAAAAGACCCTAATCAAAAAAAGTTAAGACTGTAAGCTGCAACCACTAGAAGTGTTGGTATGATCCAGGTCCCCCTGTTGTTCGACAACAGTACCGTGTGTGGAGCCAAGTTTCTGAGCCAGTGCAGTCACCGAAGTTCTGCTCCAAGTACTGACCTAATAAGCAGAGACCAGCCAGGAGAACATGGCCGGAGGAGCCCACCCTTGTAGCCTGGAGAAGCATCTTCAAGGGGGTTACATTGTAAGCCTGGGCCTTATGTCAGCATTTGACTGTTGGAGGCAAGAGGCTGCAGCCACTTACAGTGACTAAAGTGCTTTTTCTCTGCAAGCACATCATGACTCTGTGTAAGAGAGGAGAATTTAATTAATGTATTTTATAGTGCTTTGAAAATGGGAGATATTTATTAATAAAATTACCATTAAACTCTTTCCTTGGGCTCATGGCAGTGGTTGGAATGAGGACCAACCAGCATCATAGTGTATATATAGGCCAACTTAAGATCAAAAAACATTTTTATTTAACTAGGCAATGAATGACACACCCAGCTGTTTCTCTAGCTCCCTGCAGTTTGCGTTCTTGAGTGACAAATTTCTAAATCCTAGCATAGCCCCACATTCTCAGGGTACAGAAACATACCCCCACAGCATTTTTTACAGTAGGCAGACTTTTTTTTATGGGTTCCAGTTCTATTTTGTGTCTCAGTCTAAGGTAGAGGAGTAGAGTTTATTTCAGAACAGTAGAAGAAAATAACATCTTTGTTTAATCAGACATCCAACTTAAAACCAAATCAGAGAGATACCGACATTTGCTGAATCAAAAGCAAAACAAGGAGTGGAAACTACTTTCATCTGATGACTTAACTGTGGTGTAGTGTATGCCACACATTGATAAAAGGGACTAAGGAAAAGTGATCTGACTGACCTGCAAGAGCCTGAGATTTCTAAGATGTTCCATGCTGCCCCTCACAAAAATCAAGAACTTTCCAAGTGAGTCAAGATGTCCACCCAAGAAGAATAATTGCAGTTATTCAACTAGTACAGAAGACCCTCAGACTACAATAAGAGAAGCAAGAGCTTGAGCTCTGCCTTCTGACACAGAGGTGAACAAGCTAGTTGATAGGACTTCTGAAAGTCTGCCTTTCATCAAGAATGGAATTTTCATTCCAGCATTGTCCAGAAAGCTGGTTTGTATTTCAGCAATTTACCAAAAATTGTCAGAAAATTCTACCAAAAAATCCATTTTGAAGACAATTGCCAAATATATTCCTATCACATTCATATGTGAAAGCACACCTTAAAGCCTGCTACTGCATCATAGGTGCAGGCAACTCACTACACTGGTAAAACTCCTGCTAAAGAAAAAAAAATAACTGTATATGGAAAACGTGCTTAACAGTGAGATCACTGTAAACAGCCTTTATTGCAGCACACTTTGAATTAATAGCTTAGCTGCCCCAGAGTTGCACATTGCCTTGCTGTTTCAAAATCAAAGTGCGTTAGCAGCTTCATGTGGCTTTTAACACAGCAGAGAAATGAAAACCTGTACAAAAGCTCAGCCTTCTGTTGCTTTTGGGTAGGAAAGACATTGCTGAGCAAATTCCCCACTGATTCCCCACAGCAACTTGTCTTTGCAACGTACACTTTAATTAGCTGTTTTCTCTTTCTAAGGAGAAAGATAGGAAGAGTCTAGAGAGTGACATGCTTCGCCGCATTAGAGTTCATAGTCATCTGGATGGTAGAGCTCACTCATGAGGCGGTAGATGTAGGAAGGCGCATTACCCCCAATGTTAGAAATGAAGAGAGTAATGAGCTCTGGAGGGACATAGTCAAACACTGGGCAGTGAACATTGATCTTTGCCAGGATCTCCCCTGTAAAGTGAACAGCAGCAATATTAGACAAAGCAACTCGAACTACATTTAGCCACCTGCACATCTTCCTGAGCCCCTGAAGAAACTGGCTATGCACATGCCACCCTGAAGTCAGTGCTGAAACATCCTGAATACTTTCCAACTTCCTCACTGATGTCACTGAATTACAGGTATACAGCAGTCTTGGATAAATGGCAGCACTCTCTTTTGGTAGTTTTTACTGATAAAAAACCCAGATCCCCTCTGATGTAGATTTACTAATTGCCAAAAAACCTGCCAGTAAGTAATTAGAATACAAGAATCCTGATGCTGCCAAAGTTATTATTTAAAGAAAGGCTCAGAAGGCCAAAATCAAAAACCTATGCCAAACCTGGTATCTTCATTTCAAAAGTCTTTGTCACATAGAAACAGGGCTTTGAAAGAGACTTTGCTATCTGAAAATGGGCTTGGGAGCTGACACCTTTCTGCAGATGGTGCTTGTGTGGGAAGCCCATGGCAGAGATACTGGATTTCAGCAAGCTGATCACATAACGAAGTTTCAAGAAGTTAACATGAGTTGTAGGAAGGAAAGGAAACTGCCCTTGGTATTGGGCATTTGCTCTGCCCCACAGGAAACCGCCACCTGCCTGGCACCATTATCACAATCCTATAATAAAACACTATCTCAGAGCAGAAGCAAAAGTGCAAAGATAGCGTTCAAAGGAAATCCTTCTTCTGTACTTTCTGTAATAGAAAGTTATGTATAAATTAGGATGGTTCCCAGCACTTTTTTCTGCTTAAGACAATAGGAAAGGATTTTCTGTCTTGGGTTACAGGACAGTCTTATGTTTAAATTTTATGCGAGCCACTAAAAAAAAGTAATTATAGCCTGAACCAGCTTAACCAGCTTGTATAAAGAACCAGTACCTTCTGTGAATGGCAGCACTTCCTGTGGTGACACAAACTTGTGGAATGAATCTTCTTCATTAGGGAACTGAATGAGAAAGAGTACAGGAAGGTCAGGAGAAAAAAATCAGAGACTGCCTCATTAGCCTAGTAAAAACAGATCCTGGGTGGTGGAAGGAACTAAAGCAGAGGAAGATGGCTTGCCAGGTGATCTGTTTACAATGATTATGTGGTGCCTGTGCCTGGAACCTCTGTAACATCTACAGGTGAAAGGTTTTTCCTCAGAGCTTTGAGAACCTTCTATGACCTGGCTGCCCTTCTGCAAAGCCTAGGGAACTGGAGCAGAGGAGTGACTTCCTCAGACTGCAACTTCATCTGGCAATACTGAAAAAGTGTTGAGTGTAAGAAACAGTTTAGAGCATCTTCATCTACCTCTGTTAGTATACAGGGTCTTTCAAGACTATAAATTGAAATCCGCTATGGCTGAAGAAAGAAAGTATGGTGATGCCAGTCTCTCATAGGCAGCAATCTACATCCTTATACCTAATGCTCCGTTTACTTGGCACATGTGGCAGAGGAAGGTGCTTCAAGGAGATCCCGACGTGTGCCAGATTTGGGTGAGGATCTCCTATCTGAAGTAACAGCACTCGATGGGGGAGATGGCTCATTTACCAACCTCGCCTTGGGACAGATGGTGGTCTCCACCCTCAACTTCCACAAGCATAAAATCATCCCCCATCTCTATGTAAAAGCAAATGCAGTCTTGAAGAGCTGCTGTACTTACCTGTGGTGAAAGCTTGAACATGGGGGCACACACGATGAGCGGAGTGGAGTGATGTTTAGCTGCCAGTGCCAGAGTGTGAGTCCCACTCACAGCAATCAGAGCACCATTGGCCAGGATTGTCTTTGTACCAATGATGACCTTAAAAAGCAAATCAGCATTAGATAGCATGTTCCACAGCAAACTGGGGAAGGAACACTTCCTGGCTTGGACCCTGCTGGATGAGCTGGAGGAGGAGTTTGTCAGAACAGCCAGCCAGCCAAAGGCTGGAGTAACAGGGCAGCTGGATGCCTGGTCTGTTTCATCTGGCAGTGACTCTGCACTGAGACGTTCCTCTCTAACAAGAGTTGACTCCAGCATGGTGAGGCCAGCACAGAGAACTTCAGAGGACAAATGTATGTTCTACTGCAGGGAACACCAAGCAGAAACTGGGCTGTGTTCCCTGTTCTACAAGCCTGCAAAGTAAGCTTTGTAGAAGTAACTTGACTGCTGGCTGCAACAATTCCCTTGCTGTAAAATGGGAATGATGTAAAGCAGCTTAAAATATATAGAAAAGAAGTGGTGTGGCTGGATTTTATTATGTTATGAGTACTTTTTTTTTTTTGGGGGGGGGTGCCAAGTCTTCATCTCTATAAAAGTACAGAACAGGTCTGTTTGAAAAGACACACCTTGGCGATTCCCTTCACCACCCATCTTGTGTTCCACACAAGGGGAGTTTCTCCCCTTTGGATATGCTGGGTTTTGTTCCATCTTGTTTAGAAAACATGAAGTTAACCCTTTGAGGCTCTCCTGGCTTGGTTTCTTGTAACTGTTCTGCCCATTACCCACTAAGGCAGATAAACCTATCACCATGCAGTTAGTCATCATACTGACTTGGGGTTCCATACTGAATCTCCACCCCAGCTGTGAATAGGGACTATTACAATTTTGAGTCTTCAGTGAAGAAACACATCCATCACTGCTGGGACCTGCAGCTGGTTTGGGAGGCCTAAGCTCCAAATCTGCCATGAACTCTCTCCTCCAGCAGAGCCCTCCTTACCTTGTTGACTCGAGACATGACAGCAAAAATAGCTGCATCACTCATGACAGTAGTTTCGATGTTCTCTTTAGACAGTCGGACAGCCATTTCATGACCCTAGAAAGAGGGAGAATCCAACTGGTCCCCTGCAACATAGCTCCTGCAGTGCAACTGCAGAGATATTAGCACTCAATTCTTGTCTGAACCACAAAAATACCAAGTGACAGAACACAAATACAGCCCTCTGACTGAAGGACACCAGGTAGGATAATGAGCTGTCTTCAATCTCTCCACTGCAGAGGAACTTCTGTAATGTTCAGCTTGCCTCCAGAGACAGGAGGTCAGCAAGAACGTGCCAGAAAAACGCAGCACCTGGAGCAGCCAGCCAGCCTGGGCCTCACCTGGCAGAACGGCGCACACTCCGCCACAATGACCTGGAATTTCCGCTTGCGGGCAGCTTCCTTCAGGAAGGCCTCAACGGTGCGCGAGTAGCCAATGGTCATGATCACCTCATTGGAGTGGATGTGCTCCAGCGCCTGCATAGCAATGTTATCAGTGGTGCCCTCTGTAACAGAAGGAAGCTGTGGGTGGAGAAGTGGCCAGGAAAAGGAACACTTGTGCTGCTAGGCTGTCCTCCAACAAAGTCATTTTTTACTAAAGCGATGCTATGAGCACTGGTAAAGCAGGAGCGGCTTTTCTCCCTGTTCTTTTTACCAGTGGAGAGGGACCAAGAAGCTGGCCCCCAAATGCCCTATGCACTCCAGCTACTCATAGAGAAACCTGTATTGAAAACTCCATCATGAGAGGAGTAGATTGTGTCAGCACTACTCCAGATAACCACCATGCCCACACAACAACTAGTGACAGAAATTAAGTGGTTTCACAGTTTAACAGCACTAGAACCTCATAGAAAAGAGAGGCAGGGCAACCTGGGCCTCAGAAGGAGAGTCGGGTGCCTGTTCTGTCATAAGATCGCAGAAAAAGAAAAAGGTATCACAGTGCTTTGTGACAAGGGCCAGGTTATATATGCGTAGGGATTAAGTCCAACCTTGGCATATTTTTAACACTCTTCTTCAGAGGACTCAGCTCAAGACTTCCCAGAAGACCAAGAGCACAGGCCAATAGCCCCCCATACTATTCCTTCCGCAACATTCCACCCATCTCCCTGTAAGCCAAAGAGGACTTAGTTTAAGTCCTGGGAACAGCGGGACTTCAGTTCCTTAGTTCCTTCAGATTCAGCCTCCCAGAGCCTTACTGTTTTCTTTCCACCTAAGAGGAGGGGCAAGTATCAGTCCCATCCCATAAGAAGCTCCACTCATGGGGCAGTTCAGACCCATCCGTACCTAGCTCTATTAGCAGCTCGTTAATAGCTTCAATAACGTTAGCTCTGAGGGGAGGATAAGGGGTGCTGAAATCCTCACTCAGTCCTCCGGAAGTCAGGAGTTTGTGCAGGGATTCTTGCTGGTCACTTTCCTCACTGCGCCCATGAAGCCTGCAGAGAGAAGCAGCCCTTCAGCCTCGGGAGAGAGCGCAGGGGCACGGCCAGCCTGACTGGTGTCCCCAAAGCGCAGCACACCTGGATGTGAAGAGAGAGGAAGGAAAACCACACACAGGAGGCACACCACGCCACGCCACAGAGCTTCCCTAGCTGTCTCTGGTGGAAAGGCACCCAAACCTCTGCCAGGAAGCACCTTTCTAACTTGCGTTCAAATGCTGCAGCCCAGAGATGAGAAGCAGGCTCAAGGCTACTGCCTCAGCAGGATGTGCCCTCCTGGGAACACAAGGAGAGAACAGCCCGAGGTCAGGGCACAGACTGTTCTCATGCACCCACAACACATATGCCGAGTTGAGTTTCACTAGAGGAAATGTCATCAGCTACGCTGAAAACGACAGGTTTCCTTTGATGTTAAACTCGTTGGATCCCTCTGTAGGGGAGGTGAGAAAAGGGTGCGATGGAAACTGAAGGGGTCTCACAGAAGCAGCAGAACGCACTGTGTGGGAGGGCTGCTCTGGGCTCCTAGGAGGGGTACAGACAGCAAGAGAGGGGTGCTTCACCTGCCATACTCCTCCCGAATGACCTTCAGCACTCGCCGCACCATGTTGCCCACAGTCGTCTCGGATGGCTGGGCTGCCGTCATCCTCTGGCCCTCCGTCCGGATCAGATCCATGAGCTCCCCTGAAAGAGGGGAGGGCCTTGGTTATCGCTGCCCAGAGCAAACCCACCCCACAACAGCCCTATGGCCGGAGGCTGCCTCTGGCGCCACGAACGCAGCACGGAGAAAGCGCGCAGCGATGCGAGCAGAAAGCCACTCGCGGAGCGGTTGGTTCCGCCGGGTTTTCTGTAGTATCAATCGCTCGGGCGCAACGCAGACTCGAAACTTACGGAAGACCACAAGCAGTAAGATTAGCGACAGAGGCAACCACCTGCCGCTGGGGCAGTCAGCGCCGGGACTGACGCCACTGAGGAAAGCGGGCGACTGGAGTGGGGGAGGCTCACGCAGCTCCTCACGCCATGAAACCGACCGGCGAGCACGGCAGGCTTTAAAGGGCCGAGGGGCGGCAGGACAAGTACCGGGAACCCAGACCCACCGGCAGCTGCTAGCGAGGCCTCCAGCTCCCCCGGGCCGCAGCGCCAGCGGCACTGCTCCGGGCCTGCCCCGGCCTCGCCGCTCCCTCCGCCCC
>VYZV01021957.1:48352-59101 GCA_013401275.1 Pandion haliaetus | reverse complement strand
CGGCACCGGGCACCGCGGCGGGCCGGGGCGGAGAGCAGCCCTGGCCCGGGCTTGCCGCCCCTCCGGTGCCGGGGCGCGGGGCAGGAGTCCTCCACGTCGGCTCCCCTCTGCTCTCCCCGGTGGGAAACCCGAGGGGACGGTTGTCTGCTGCGCTGCCGGGCCGGGCTTCTGCGCCCGCCGAGGGAGGGCGGGGGGGCCGGGGGAGCCCCGCCGCGGCGGGGTGCGAGGGCAGGCGGGGTGCCTGAGCGGGAGACGGAGCGGGCGGGCAGGTGCGAGAAAGAGCCCACCGGGGTGGATGTGGTGGCTGTGTAAGCCCCCGTAGCAGTGCGGTGATGGGCTTACTGGGGGCACAAGGGGGTCCTCTGCATCCCTGTGCCCCCGTTGACGGCTGCAGGACCCCACGGCGGCTGCTGCACCTGCCCCGGCAGTGGGTCGGCTGGGCTCAGCCTTTCCGGGGTGCCTCCTTATAGCTCCCCACCCCCGTGTCTTGCAGTCCTGACCTTTCGGGAGATCTGGAATCGTAGTTTCTGCCGGCCTCTGGAGCAGCTGGTGGACGTCATTACCGAGTTCCCCAACGAGGTGGAGTACATTTTCAGACCCTCCTGCGTCTCCCTGCAGCGCTGCGGAGGCTGCTGTGGGGACGAGGGTCTCCGCTGCGTCCCCGTGGAGACGAGCACGGTCACCATGCAGGTAAGTGCTGCTGCCGTGGGGCTGTGGCTGTGCTGGGGAGGTGGTGGGCTCCTCGCCAAGCGCCGGGAGGGTGAACTTGCAGCTTCACATTCTTCAGACATCGTAGCAGCATGGATAACTGGGGAGCAGGCTTACTCACAACTGCTCAAATGCATGCCAAACCAGGAGGGTCCTTCTGCCTGCTTTTTGGGCTTGTCCCTGAGGCCAGGTGACACCTCTGGGGGTACTGGCCTCGCTTCCTGCTTCCCTGCTCTCTCCTCTCTACGTGGTCCATCTTGCTGACTGCTGTCACCTTTCCAGAACTTCCCTGTCCTGCAGTGGGGCTGGGGGTGTCCTAGTTGCCTTGTGACTCTGCTTGCTGGGGCAAAGCAGGCGCTGCCCCTGAATTGCAGGGACAAGCGAGGCTCTCCTGTGTCAGGAGATGCCTGCGATGGTGCTGACAGTGATTGTGTGCTGGGGGCATGGTAAGCACGAAGGGCTGTGCCAGCTGCATTTCCAGTTGCCACTGTAGAAGCTCTGTGAAGCAGGGTGGATGAGATCCCAGGCTGCAAATAAGCCACCAGCCAGGTCTTCCCCATGAGCCAGGCAGCCGTTGTCCTCACGCTGCAGCCCTTGTCCTGTGCTGCTGGAGATCGACCCGCTGCTGCTGCAGGGAGCAGGGAAAAGCTCTGCTTTGCCATGGGTGATGGACTAGAGAGTGCCTGCAATAAATCACCAGTGATTTTGGTCCCTCAGTAGTTGAAAGTGTGTTGGAAGGCAGGGTGGGAGTTTCCAGAAAATCTTGACTGAGGTGGAGCAAGCGCCTGATGTGAATGGGAGGCAACTCCCCAAGCACAGGTCTCCCTCAGCAGGAGGGATTCTGCTGCTGTGCAGGGGCTGGTGTGGATCACACCAATGGTGAACATATTCTGTGAAGCCCCTGGATGTCCAACCCAAACTCCAGGCTGGGTTGTGGACTGACACGTCACCAGGGAAATCCTGCACCCCTGGGCTGGAGAGGCACCATGGTACTGACTCCAGGCTTGGTGCTGCAGGAAAGGGAGCCAGGAGGAGGCAGCAGCAACGGGAATGGTCAGGAAAACATGACTAGGGGGATATTTCCATCAGAGAAGGGAGATGTGCAAAGTGGTCAAATATGTGAAAGCTCTCCACAGAGGCAGAGACAGAAAAATCTCCTCTAAGGCTGGGAAATCCCAAGACCATGGGACTTAAATTACAGCCCTGGAGACATGGGGCGGTACTGGCAGAGCCTCCCAAGCTGCAGGGGCGGCTGGGCCTGGCTGGTGCTACCTGCATGCGGAGGTGGAGTCTCCGCTGCTGGAGGTCCCGAGGAACAGGTTAGACACGCGTCTGCCCGAGAGGCTGGGGTGGCAAGACAGTGCTGCAGGAGCCCTTCCAGCCCCCTCCTGCAGCCGGCTGGGAAGTAACCTTTGCTCCTCTTTCAGCTCCTGAAGATAAAGCCAAATGGGGAGGCACCCTATGTGGAGATGGCGTTCACCGAGCACAAGCAGTGCGAGTGCAGGTAGGGACCCCTGGGTTCATTTTGCACCCCTGCGTGCCTCCAGCAAGAGCGACCCTGTCAGCTCGCCCTGCGTGTGGGACAAGGATGCTCTGGGGACACCCCAGCCATGCTGGGACACCCCCACTGTCTCTGCGCTGGGGTTTGCTGGTGCTTGTGGCCCTTGCTTAGCTGCAGGCTGCACTGCGCCTCCGCAGCCTGCTCCCAGCAGCCAAGCGTGTAGCATTGTGCGGCCAGGTCACGCACCATGTGCTGTTTGCAGGGCTGGAGCTGCTGCGGCACCCCAGCTCTGTGAGCAAGGATATCTGTGCCCCCATCCCTGCAGCTGCTTTGGCATGCCTGGCGTGTGCTCCTCTGGCCAGAGGAGTTGCCTGTGGGTAACGGAGCAAGACTGGTGGCTCTGAGGCAGATGTTTGGTGCGGGACAGCACGCCCAAGGTGGTGGCTCAGCAGGGAGCTCGACGGCTTGGCACACCTGAGTGTGACTGTGGCCCAAAGAGAAAGCTGAAGGGCTGGGCCTTGGGTCTCCATTTAAGGGAGGCTGCCCCATCCAGGGCTGAGGAGCAGGGGTTTACATCCAAGCCAACAAATGAAAGCTTAAAACATGCAGTGCCAGCCTGGAATGGATACGCAGTGCTGGCCTGGGATGGATGTGCAGCACCAACCTGCTGCAAACTCCTGGCACATAGGTAACCCCTCGGGGTGCTCACTGTATCCCAGAAGTGGTGAGAGCTTGGGTGGGATGGGGCCTCTGCCTGGGGGCTGAAGTGCTGTGGGAGTGGGGAGCAGTTCTAGTGCTGTCAGCAGCTGGTCCCTGCTACAGAGCCTCTCTAACACCATCTGCGTGGGGGGGTCCTGGCATTCGCTCTCTATCATGACCCCAGGGTGATTTAGTATTGCGAAAACTGGGGACTGAGTGTCCTGCTGGGCAACCATTAGATGCGATCCTTGCCTGGAAGAAGAGCCTGAGTTGGTATTCCCCTGCAGTTGTAAGAGCAGCGGTGCTGGAGCAGACCCAAGGCCCATCGAGCTCCGTGCCGTCTCTGGAGTATCTCTTGGTGGATGCAGAAGGGGGAGCGGGAAGAAGCACGTGTTACTTCTCCCCCCTCTGCTTCCAGCTATTTTCCATGCAGGGAATTTCCTGAGCCTGTTGTGGTTTTCCTACCTAGGGTAACTCCCAGGGGATCTCCTGTGAGCACTTGTGCAGGTTGTCTTTGAATCTGTGTAAACTTCTTGCTTCTGCAGCACCTTACGGCTTCTCCCTAAGCTGCCTTCCACACCTTTACATTGCTCCCCTTTGAAGTGTAGCATAGGCGTGGTTAATGTCCTGGCCTTGGCCCCTATAGGGGATGCTTAAGCCAAGTATGTCCTGGCTGTTGTCCGAGAACCACTACTGAGACTTTGCAGCAAATCCCGCATGTTACTCAGGACGTTGCATCTTGTTTAACCAGCTGAACTATGAAAGCTGTCACTGAGAGCACCTGAAACTGAACCTGTGCTTCCTGGCCTCATGGGCAAAATGTCACATCCCCAGAGGAGTCACCAAAGCTGACCATCCCCTGCCCCTTTGCTGTCTCAGCCTTCTCTTTGCCTACTGCAATCAGCTCCTGGCTGAGGAGTTGATAATGTGGAGAGGTCATATTGGGTCTGTTTTAAGCACGAATGATAACAAGTAGATTGTGCTGTACACTGCAGCATCTCAATAAACCACCTCCAGCAGCTCAACAGACAACATTGCCTGAGTAACCACTCTGTCCTTTTCCTGCCCCGCAGGCCCCGGCAGGACCTGATGAGGTTGGGAAGGTAAGTGACATCAGGGGTGGCGTTATGGGCTGGGATTTTGGGACTCATCTCCCACACATCAGCCTCTCTTGTGGTACTTTTCTTTCGAAGGAGGAGGTCCAAGGGCCGAGGTAAGAGAAGACAAGACAAGAAGAGACGTAAAGACTGTGAACTGTAAGTGAGCAGGGGCAGGTATAGGTGGTGTCTTCTGGGTTTATTTCTGTGCAATGAGCAGCTTCATTAAGCCTTTAGGTCTTTACTGACACTGTGAGCAGTGAGAGGTTTGTGCAGAGCAGACACAGGAGAAAGCAGGACAGAGGGGATAGTGCAGTCCCAGGGTTTTCTGGATCCATGAATTTCCAGTTTCAGCTTCATCTTGCTGCCTGCTCTGTCCTTCCTGACGTCCTTGGCTGGTTGTTTGGGTTACTCTACCCTTTCCCTCCTTATATTTAGCTGACTCTCAAACTGCTTGCTGTAACAGGGCAGGCTGGACTCCTACTGTGGACACTTTTGGGGTATGGTGCCTGTGGCTGGCACTTTCCTGTTGCATTTCCCTGTTTTGTCTGAAGCCTGCTGTTCGGTGCTCAGCCAGCACCTACAGCCCCACTGCTCTCGCTCCTCCCTGTGAAGAGGCTGCCTGTGGTCCCTACCCCTGCAGTTCGGTGCTGGAGGGGCCAGGCAGAGATGGGGGGACCTGGGACAGAGTGGGTTAGCCTGGAGGTCTTAGTATCCCCCCCCAGTACCGGCAATGCTCACTCTGTGCCATGCTCTCTTTGCAGATGTGGCACGCCACGCAGGTAGCCTCCACTCTGCCCCCGGCCTCGGTCCTGCTGCCTGGGTTTGAGCCAGCTGTGTTTCTCCCCCGCATGGGGGGCTTGCGGAGCCATGCCCCTCCGAGGAGCGGTGGGGAGCAGGACTCCAGCAGGGGAGAGCTGACTGGACTCTTGCTTGGCGCTGGTGGGAACACAGCCTGAACTGAGGACTCCCTTGCCCTGTCTGCACCATCGGCAGCAAGACAAAAGGACCCATGACCAGGCCTGGGGCTGAAGATGAGGAACTCAAGCAGTGTGTTGGTGTTCGATGGCATCCTGGGGCCAATGAGGAGCAGAGCTGCTGGATGTGCTGCTGGATCTGGCTGGGGACAGCATGATGCGGGGGGCAAGCAGAGGCAGCTCGGAGGGCTGCAGCTGCAAAACTGCTGTGTTCTGCCAGCACCCTGCAGCTGGGGAGGAAGGAAACCTGGGGCAGGCAGGGCTGCGTCCGTCCCAGCTTCGGCACGGGGCAGCCCACAAGGGTACCAGGGAGCTTGCCTTGGAAGCCCTTCTGGTGGGGAAGGGGAGGGAACTGGGGTTGCCAGGGCTCCTCACATACTCACAGCCACATCCCAGCCTTGCCCTGCTCAATAAAACCTGGTGGTCAGATGCAGGAGCTGGCAGTGTGAGCATTCCTGTCTGCTTTCCAGCAGCTGCAGGCAGGGCTCTTCCCCATGGGCACTCACTCAGGCTGGAGGAGGGTAGTCCTGTGGTGGCCCAGGGCTTGTCCCCAGCACCAACTCTTGCAGCAGCCAAGGGGCTGCCTGTGGTGTGATGCTGGAGATGGGCAACCAGCAGGTCAGGACCAAGCTGCTCCTTAGGCTGGGGGTTACCCATATGCTGGAGCTCAGGGGGTACTGGGAGACCTTTGAGGGAGCTGCCCTTCTCCTCCACACCGTGGTGTGGTGCTGGTACCTCTGTCTGTTTACCATACCCATCCTGTTCTTACCACAGTCTGAGTGTCTGTCTCACTGTCCTGTGGCTTTCCATCTCCCTCACTGGGCTGATGTAAGGTTAGGGTGGCAGGGGGCAGGCATCCCATGGGCCTTCCCACCCAGCAAACACCCCACCAAGGCTCGTTCACCCAGCATGGGGACAGGCTGGCTGGGGGGCCCGTCTCCTACTACAAACATCCTGGGGTTTGTAGGGGGCTGGTGGCTCTCATTGAAGTGGCTGTGGGTGCTGCTGTTTCCTGCTTTCCCCACCCCCAGGTCTGGGGGGTGTCCCCGGCCCTCACTTCTGCATGCCCTAAGCAGTGCCCCTGGGGCTCTTCCTCTCCCCTTTCCTCTCCCCTGCTGCAGGGGGGCTGGCTGCCAAGTGCGTCCTGTGCTGCTCTGTGCAAGCTGTACCCTAGAGCAGTGCACATAGGTGGAAATCCTAAGGGTGAGTTGGGCACCAGTGTGCTTGTGGGGCACCCCTGGCATGGTTTAACACAAAATCAAGGGCTATTGAAAGCTTCAAGCAAACAGCTGGAGGGCAAGATGTGCAAAGCCTTCAGTGCTACCATCAAATGAGGTGAACTGTGGTTTATCCTGCACTGAGGAAGAAGAGCGGAGCCTAACGTAGCAGGTGTTGGGGTCCGAGGCAGCTCCTCCCCACATTTGGCATGGCAGCCTGTAGCCAGGGCAGGCTCCCTCAGAGCCATAATGCTGGTGCTGCCTGGGGCTGGCACAAGGACATGGGGACAGGGCAGGGCCTGTGGCAGTGGTACACTGGCAGGGAAAGCCAGTGGTGGGTGTTGAGGCGATGTGAACCTCCACGCTGCCGCCATGCAACATGACATGGACTGGGGGAGTTGCACCCATGCAGCTGGGCACATCCTCCAGGAGCTTGTCAGATCCCTTTTGGACCCCATTTCCGCTTCTGGCATCCACAGTGTCCTGGGGCACAGCCTACGTGGGCTCTGCCTCAACAATGGCCCATGAAGCTCCTCCTTGGCTGCTTCATGGATGAGGGGGACTCGCTGCTCCCCTTCCTGGGCCAGGATTTGCGTGGGCCATGTGGCACCCTAGCTGCAGTGGCCTGTCCTGGTCCGTGCAGGCTCTCCCCATCCCTGCGTGCTGTTTCAGCCTGGCTGGTTGTGCTTTGAGGCCAAGGAGAACTGGCTGCAGCATTCGAGGGATGTACATGATGGTTTCTGTATTGTTTTTAAAAGTAAAACTTTCACTGCAGTAGTATTAAACTTTTAAAAAGGAAGTTACGTAAACCCAAGGATGTTAATGAATAAAAATAAGTTTGTCAAGAGTGGTGGTTAGGGTTAAGAAAAATTCAAACAAACTCCTGCCCAGTGGCTTTTCCTAATGGTTCCTGGTGTCTGGCATTACCTCTTTGGTTGCTGCTTGGCACTGAGAGTTTTCAGGCAGCTCTGCCCAGAACCAGAGGCAGCCAGGCGCCTGCCTCGCACATCCACCCTGTGTTGCTTCTCTCTCTGCATTGCCTGAGCCCCCTCGTGCTGTGTGTGGCCTCACCCTCTGCTCCTCCAGTGGCATGGAGTGTTGGGGTGGATGTCAAGGATGTGGATGCCTGGGAGGGATGTGGCTGTCTCACTGGGGCACAGAGTGCCAGCTGGGGCAGAGCAGGAGCAGGGGAAGGCACCACCAGCATGGGAAGTTTGGAAGCTCCATCTCCAGGCGTCCAGGGCTCCCTCCAGCTCCTGGGGATGTTTCACTGAGGCTTCACTAGCAAGGGGAACCTGATGAGCCCTAGCAGCTTCCTGACGCTCCCAGGGCTGCTGCAGGCATCACGCGCCCAAGGGAGGACCGGCTCCCTTCCCTGCCCCTGCATGTACCTGCCAGAGGGTAGAGTCCTGGTGCCTCCAGGACCCTTCTCATCCCAGGGTGGCAGGGACTTCCAGCAGGACATTGCACCTAATGATGATGTGAGGGTCAGGGTGGAGGCCTGCTGCCCCGAGGGGGAGAGTGGGGCTCCTGACCTTGGGGCTCATGGCCACTACTCACGCTCCCTCAGAAGGGGACCAGCCACTGTTTGCCTGTTCCCCCTCTGCGTTGTGCCCAGTTGTGCCTTTTTTGGAGGCTTACACCAGCAGTTCCTGTCAGCCCTCCCTGGCCGCAGCAGACGTCCCGTGAGCACCTCGACAAGGTCAGCTACATCGACAGACCCCTGTGTTGCCCAAGCGCTACAGAGCGGGGCTGTGGGAGGGGACTGGTTCCCTTGAAAAGAGACGGGGACAGACCCCAGCCCCAAAGCCAGCGGGGAGCAGAACAACTCCATGCTGGTCCTCCGTGGACAGACAGCAAACATGCCCCAGCCCCAGTGCTCCCAAATCCCCCATCCTTCCCCTGCCTGCTTACCCCTTGTAGATGGGCAGCAATCTCATGGGAGCAGCACACCACTGGGTTATCAGCGTCCCTGGGCTCCTTGTGTCTCTTAGCCTTACAGAGCAAAGGTTTGTTTAATAAAGCTTTAGGAGGCAGAGCTGCAGCAAGATGGTTTAGAAGGAGAGTTATAGGGGAGACAAAACATAAGCTGGGCTCCAGGCTGCACTAGGAACAGAACATCACATATTTTTGGGGAACTACCTGCAAAGGTTATGTGGAGATCAGCCTAGAGATGTAGTATCATAGCTGATAAAGCCCTGATGTTAAAGCTTCTCTGGTAACCTCCGTCCTCCCCAGTCCTGGGTTGTCAGTGGAGCACTGCCTCCCAGCAGCTTCTCCCTACACATGCCGGTGCAGGTCTCCCATGTGTCTCCATGCAAATAAAGATGTACCGAGGTCCTAACCTCTCGCTTGAGCCTTACAAGATTTTGCATCCTCACAAAATTGGGCATAATCTCTCTGCTTGTTGCAGCCAGCGATGTTTGCAGTCTCAGCCTGTTTTAAGCTTTTGCCAGCTCTCGTGCGTCTATTTTTAGGCTGTGAGAAAAAGGGTGGCTCTCACTCCCCTCCTGTTATTTGTCTTGCTGGTCTTGCTTTGGAAGTTCCAACTTCCTGACAAGGGTCACAAGCTCTTCAGCAAGTTAATCTGAAAATAATCCCCCAAATTTAACATCCTCCAGACAGCACTGACATGGGAAACTGGAAGCCCACAGGTAAAGGCTGCTATGCCTCAGGGCTGGTACACATCTTCCACCCTTGCAAGGCTCCTCATCGCAGGCCAGTCCTTGGGGCACTTCTCCTTGCTGATGCCTTTGGCTCGCTCTCTTCTGTGCTGCCCCTCATCCCCCCTGCCTTGCTCACCCGACAGAGTGACTGTTCAGGGCTCAGTGAGCCCAGCATTGCCCAAAACGGCCTCGCTCAGCTCTGCAAAGCTCCACTGTGGGCTCCCAAAAGGAGGTCAAACCACCGTCTTCCAGCTCCTCCCTTCCCATCCAGAGGTGGAACAGCTTTAACTGTGTGAAGCAATAAAATGCTTTAAATACAGTTCTGATGTGACTTTGGGTAACAGCTGGTTTATCTCTGTGAGGCCTAAAGATGTTTGGCAATGAACTCACCTGAGTTTTGTTCCCCTCCTGGCGACTCCTCTTCACACAGCTCTCCACCACCATCACCCTGATATCCAAACCCCTCTACAGATACCTTGTGCTGGGTTTTGTAATTTGCCCGCGCTCTCCATCCTCTCCAGGCCCACATAGATCTGCTGAAGTCAGGCAGATGAATCGTGCCAGCAGCATCCCTGCTCTCATCCCGGGCCCTGCTTCACTTCTTGCTAGCTCAGACTTTTGAAGGAGGACCCCTCAGGCTCTGGTGGGAATTAAAAGGCCCTAGAGACTGCAGGGGTATAAACAGGCTGGGCAGAAAAAATCGGTCTCTGTTAGGTAAATATTGGTGGGAAAAAGGAACTTGGAAGTGTTTTGAGAAAAAAAAAAAAGAACCAAGCACACGGATTGTGTTTGGGCAGTGGGTTGTCTTACAAAGCTGACCCCTTTGCGTCCTACCAGACCTGCCCTCTGAGGCACAGCATTAGTCTTTCGCACTCCTGAGCAAATGGTCTTCATAAGAAAGAGGGCGTTTGGTTGTTGAATGCTGAGCTGAGCTGTGGGCATGGGCTTTACTTTTCCTGGCCTGTTAACAGACTGGGCTGCCCAAAAGAGCTGCCCAGAGGAGCTGAGCCAGGGGAGATCCCCTGCCATCGGTGTACGCAGGGTACGAAGTAATGCGTCAGCCACAAATGGGTGCTCCCTTGGGCATCCTGGCCTGGCTCTGGAATCTTCACTCTGCTCCGGGCTCAGATGCCATCTGGTCACTCCCTGGGAGAGGCTGGGGCCAGCCCCAGAGCAAGTACCAGCTCCAGCAGGGGCTGAACGCAGTGACTGTCCAGGCTGGAGTGGCTGCCATGGCATGGCCCACAGCCAGCTCCTGTCAAAGTGAAACCACCTTTTTAGAAGCATTTCCTGTTGCATTGGGACATGCCCATAGGTTAGCAAGGGATGGACAAAGATGCAGCTGTCTCCCTCTTCCCAACCCATCTTAGCACAGGCTATCACTGGGGTTTGATTCCCGCTGTCCTCCCTTTGCAGGTCCCCTGCCACCCCTCCAGAAAAGCAGTCATTTGGACCTGGACAGACCATCTCACAGACGCAGCAAACCAATTGGCCTGAGCCATAGCTGGCTGAGCACTCCTGATTCAGCAAATCCCCTTCGCTAATAACTGCGGTGATCTAGCGGGCCCTGCTGACCTGGCCTTCCAAGAAAAAGCCGGGCCAAGGAGGGCGGGAATGTGTGCTTCTAGGTTAAGCCAGAGTGATATTTTCCACGTACAAAGCATTTGTTACCCACCAGCTGGGGAACCCGACTGCGCTGTCATTTTGCTGCGCCGTAACGCGTCCGTGCTGACGTTCCCTGCTCTGTGGATTCGAAATAAGTCTGTAAAACCAAGTGAGTCTGCGAGAGTTGGCGGGAGGGCCAGCCAAGAGCCCGAGGCTGGGGTAACGACACCCGCTTGCAAGATGCAAGTCAGAAAGAATCACCAGTGTCGGGGGTGGGGT
>VYZV01021957.1:27630-47681 GCA_013401275.1 Pandion haliaetus | reverse complement strand
GGCGGCGCGGCAGCTGCGGCTGGCGCTGGAGCGGGACGTCAGCGAGGACTACGAGGAGGCCTTCAACCACTACCAGAACGGCGTGGACGTGCTGCTCCGCGGCGTGCAGGGTGCGTGGGGCCTCCCCGGAGGGCGGGGGGCCCGGGGCATCCCTGCGGGGAGCAAGGCCAGGGGGACCGGGGCAGCCTCCCGGGGAGAGCAGGGAGGGGGCCGGTGCGTCCCTCCAGGGACAGTGAATGACTGACGAGCGGGCCGGGAGAACGACAAGGGGGCCGGGGCACCCGTCTGGGGAGAACGACAAGGGGGCTGGGGCACCCCTCTGGGGAGAATGACAAGGGGGCCGGGGCACCCCTCCAGGGGTTGCAGCCAGGTGGCCAGTGCCTCCCTACTGGGAGAAGGGTGAAGGGACCAGGGCGTCTCTCTGGGGAGTGTGGCCAGGGCGTCCCTCCCGGGAGCATTGCAATGGGACCAGACATCCCTCCGGGGAGCGTGGCAGGCCCCTCACGCCTGCCCTCTGTGCCGACCGCAGTTGACCCCAACAAGGAGCGTCGGGAGGCCGTGAAGCGGAAGATCACGCAGTACCTGAGGCGCGCGGAGGAAATCTTCAACTGCCACCTCCAGCGGGCCGCGGGGTCTGGCAACCCCACCGCCATGGTGAGGGGCTGGTGTGGGGCGGCATGGGTGGGATGGCAGTGGTTCCTGTGGCTCTGGGAAACCTGGGGGACGCACGCACAAAGTAGTCCCAGTGAGCCTCCTTGACTGCCTCTGCCAGATGCCACGGTAAGGTGGTGTACAGAAAATGGCAGACACATCAGCTGCAGTGTCCCAGCATGCTGGTGGCTGTGAGGGAGCTGGCAGCCCTTCACCCTGCCTGGATCGAAAAGCTAAGGTGGGCCCAGCTTGCCCGGGGCGCTCCCAGGACCCCCCCAAGGTGTGTATGTATAGCTTGCTGCCGCCATAGTGAAAATGGCCATTTTTGGTGGGACTGAAAGCCACTGGGGGGAACTGCCTTGTCAGATGTTAAAAATGTCGTGTTCCCTGTCGTTGTTCCCGTCTGGATGGAAACCAAAGATGATGGAAGACGATGGCCACTTGCTGCATTGTGGGAAGGAGGTGGTTAATGAAGGGAGAGGGGAGTGAGGCAGGGCAGGGTTGGGGCCTGGTGAGAAGGATGAGGGGAGAAAGGTGACTACCTTCCATATAGATCCCCTTAATGTTGAACCAGTCCAGGTCCAGGTTCAAATTTTGGAGTGATTCTACTGCTGCTGCAGGTGCAAGCTTTCCCTGAAAACTTTAGGAGCTGGCCAAGAAAACAGTCCAGCTGATGTTATGAATCAACCATGGCCGTTGGCGCGTTGTTTCTGGATGTTGACCATTCCGGCAGTAGTGCTGCCTTCTCTGGAAAATGCAGGGACTTCTCCCACCCACTGTCATGGACTGTAGTATCTCTAGGTCCCTCACCCTCTTCTCTCACCGCCTTGCAGGGTTACAGCAGCCTGCGCTTCCGGCCGATCAGGACGCTGAGCTCAGCAGTGGAGAACCTGAGACGGTGTAAGGTTGTGGGAGTGATCAATAAGGTAATGACTCGACCTGGAACTTGAGGGGTGAGGCTGGGGCTGGACCAAAGGGAGTGTAAGCTGGAGGGTCCTGGCTCCTGGGATGGGGGTGCCGGCCCCCAGTGCACCCACCAAGGAACATGAGGGTATCCATCCACACCATTCCCAGTAAAGAAAATTCGCAGGCAAGGCTGCAAGCCTCTTTAGGAATTATTTGGGAAACCTGTTGATGCCCCCGTTACTGTTGTTTAGCAGAGCTCCCAAGATACTTTCAAGAGGTTGGTACATCCAGTTCTTTCCCATGCATGGAATCGTGCTTGATGCCTAGGTACTGTGATGGTGGACTCCTGTGGATAACCTTAGACTTCAGCAAACGACAAGCTAGCTGGATGAATAAACTATTTAGGAGTTCATGATCTTGGAGCGAAGATGCCAGGCTTACTGTCTCCATACACGCACTGGTACATTGCTCTCTGCTGTTCACACACCTCAGTTTGTCAGGACTGATGTGGTCCTCCTGTCCTGCCGAAGCCCAGGTGGGCAGCCCAGCGCACCCCACAGAGCCTGGAAGGAGCAGTGCGAAACCCTTCCTTGTGAAGGAAGCAAAAATGGTGTGGGAGTCACCCTGGCTGCATGGCGATCTCATTGCTAATAACCTGTGTTTTGTCTTTCAAGAGTAGGGGTTTGAGAGCCACCAAACTCCTCTAGTTGGGTGGGAGTGTGGTTTGGTTCTAGAGTCGAGTTGCTTGGGGTCATTCCTGTAGGCTGTGTGTTGGCAGGGGAGCAGTCACTGCTTCTGACCGGTATTGTATATACTGCTCCCAGGTGCAGATCGTCCAGGATCTGGCCACTGGTGGGACATTTATACTTAAGGTGGGTGTTTTCAGTTTCATCTACCTGCTTCTCCCTGTCATGTCAAGAGCCTCCTTGTCCAAGCAGACAGCTGGGGCAGGTGGGAGAACCAAAACAAGAGCAGCTCACAGAGGTGTTGGAGGAAGTTCATTGTTCATAAAGTTTCTTTTGGTTGCATCAGCTGTTTTCTGTGATCAGAAGTGAAGTGGTTCTCAGTCAGCCATTTGTCTGCCTTGTAATGCTGCAAGCAAAGCCTTACACCCATGTTAATCTGGGTCAACCCCTGAAACAGGCCGTGGGTGAGGTGTGCTCAGTACAAGTCTTGGGGCATTTTCCAGTGCCCTTGGAGCTAAAAATAAAGGACTTCAATCATTGGACAAGGAGGCTCTGGCATGACAGGGAGAAGCATCAGTTCCAGAGGGGAAAGGAAAGGGGGCTGGAATGGCAGGTTCCCATCTGAAGGGAGTAGGGGCAGTTGCGGGGCAAGGCCACTGCTCTGGACCAGCAATGTCCTCTGGGTCCCACAGCGCAGGTGGGGAGCGTTCTGCTTTGGCAGAGCTTTGCAGAGCCCTGCTATATCATAGCTGGTGCTGGGGACTGACGGACCTCTCAGCATGAGCTGCGGGTTTCCACAGAGGGGGAGCTCCATTGCAGGTGACGGAGGGGAGCAGCCATGGGGCTTGGCAGATGGCACACTACCTTTCTGGCTGGTCTCCTGTGCTGCCAGGTGCTAGGTTGCAGGGAGTCCAAGTCCCTACCATGCTGTAACACCCATCTATCTGTACCTCCTCAGAGCCTCCCCAAATCCCATGTTGAGACCCGTGAGCGACAGACCATCATCCCTCATGGGGTCCCTTTTATGGTCAAGCTGTTGTGTTACTATGTGAGTGAGGACTCCATCTTCCTCCACCTGGAGCATGTGCAGGGTGAGTGAGGACAGCATTGCCTGCTCTTATCCCCAGCCTCCCTTTTTTAAAATCTCAAATATGTTTCTCCTGCTGCTTTGGGACTGTTTTTTATAGTAACAGCAGAAGCTGTCTTCTTCATAGATGGGTGGTAGGTACCAGGGCTTGGAGACTTTGTGGAAAGAGCTGATCAGCTGTATTGGGGATTCTGGAGGTTTGGTAAGAGCTGACTGGGGAAGTAACCTCGAAATGGACTTGTGGAGACCTACAAGGAAAAAGAGGTTGTGTGTGTATGGATGTTATATGGAAACTAGCTTTAGGGACCACTGTGTCCCATGGGAGGGAATGGTCATGCCTTGAGGTAAAGAGGTTGATGTGGTCCAGCATCTTGAAAAGAACCTCTTCATTTTACTGGCATTGTTCGACCATGACAGGAAGGTGATGGAGGAGAACCAAGTGAGGTAGTTCACCTGGATGTTGTAGAACAAAACAATCTTTTGATAAGACCTTTATAAAACATTTTTTGGTTACAAAAGAAGAGGTCACACTGGATTTTGAGATCAGACCGAAGAGAGGAGGTGGACAATTGGGGCATAAAGGGCCGCACACTGGGGTTAGGGTACAACAGGGAGGCAAACTTGAGGCTTGTCCCAGATCCTGGTGAAGAAGTGTGACAAGGCTTGTCCCAGGGAGCTTCTTTGCTCTCTGCTGCTTGAATGGATGTGTAGGGAGCAGCAGCTGGAGTCCAGCAATGAAAAATGAAGGCTGCAGCCTAAACTCCTCACGTGTTGCTGTAGGATGAATTTGCAGAAAGCAGCCAGCAGCTGAATGTATTGAGGCTGGAAAGTCCTGGCAGTGTGCTGTGGGCTCCAGGGCTTGCTGCCGTGGCTCATCGCTGACCCACGGGCTTTGTGCTGTGCTGTGGGAATGCTCTGGCATCTCTTGTCATGTGGGGAGGAAAGGCTTTCAGGGGAAAGTGGCAATGGCAGTGGGATCAGGGTCATGTGTGAAGAGATAGCTGGCCTGTGACATGGAAGTGGCAGAGCTGGGATCAACGGGACTGTGCAGAATGGGAAGCAGGGCTGCTAAAGGAGGGGGGAATGAGCCTTTGGTGTGTTCCCGTCCCAGGGGAGGTGTGGTGTTGAGCATGGTGTGCTTGTAGGGCTGGGGAGTATTGTGCATGGACTCGAGCTTTGCCGCAGCAGAGGTTAATGATGTTCAATCACGTCCCCAGCATGTGGGCCTGAATGCGCTGTGTCCGCAGCAGGGGAACCAGGGATGCTTTCTGCCCCATCACTTGTTCTTCTCTCTGCTTTCCAGGGGAGACACTGTGGTCTCACCTCCGCTCCAAGTACTGTGTCCAGCAGGGCTCTGCCAGTTCAAACACCGATCAAGCCCTGAGAGACCGTGGCAGAGAAGATGGCGTGGGAAGCTCCCAGGGCAGCAGCCAAGGCTCCATCTTCTCTGCTCGGACAGGCAGTGGCCTCCCAGGCTCTGTGACCCACCGAGTATCGGGAAACACTGCTGCCTCACCCGTTCAGGAGCAGTCCCCTGACCCCATGGACCCCAGCTCAGGGAACCACTGCCAGCTTCGCCCGGCTCCCGCCAGCAGCACGAGGGCTGCACCCGGAGGGCAGGAGCTAAGTGTGACACAGGCTGTGTCTGGCATCGTGGACCATGTTCCAGCAGCATCAGCCAAAGGCCCCAGCCACCTTACCAGTCAGGGCCTGGTCGTCTACCCTTGGGATGTTCTAACCAGCGGCGTGGGCTGCATATCAGAGAGAGCAGCCTCCCAACAAGACCCCATGCTTCCCCAGATGCCTGCCCCCATACCAAAGACTGTGAGAGGGGGCCAGCCAGGGACAGGGGAGCTGCTGTCTCAGCAAGTGTCTGAGGTTCCCTGGGCTTGCCCCCTCCTGACCTTGGGTCAGAGGCAGCTTTGTGCAGGAGTCGCCCCGTCCAGCTCTGGCAAGCCCTGCAGGCCTGACCCAGTGGTGTGGGAGCCCTCGCGGGGAGTAAGCCTGACCTGTGGCGGGCTCAGCGAGCAGCTGCTGTCAGGACAGTGCAGGACTTTGCCTTCCCGTGGGCATGGCCAGAGAGCGTGGGCTGTGAAGGAGGAGCAGGTGCAGCTGTGGGCAGCAGAAATCCTCCTGGCCTTAGAGGGACTTCACCAACAGGGTGTATTGTGCCAGGACCTCAACCCCAGGAACCTGCTGCTTGATGCAGCTGGTAGGTCGTGCCCCAGGCTGCTGCCCCGAGGAGGAGGAGGTTGGCCTCTCGGCTGGGAGACTGCTGTTTGCCCCATTTCCAGGAGACGTGGACTTTCTTGAGTTTGCTTTGGGGGAGGGTGGGAGTCTGGGGAGGTTTGGATGCTTCTGAGCCTGGAAGTGCAGTCTCAGTTGGGATTTCCAAGCAGTTATTACAAGAGATGGCTCTGCAGCGGGAGAGTCAGGGACGGTAGCCACAGGAATGCATTGCCCCTGCTCCCACGTGGGGGCTGGCTGCCTGGGAAAGCCCAGCACAGGGAAGCTGAGACCAGCTGAACTGTGCCTGAGGTTAGTAGGACTGCAGTTTTCCCCTGCTTGTAGTTACTGCTTGCTGGGGTGTTCTGGAGCCGTACCATCCCTTCAAGCCATGGGTGCTGCTGTCTGTGCAAGTCCCTCCTGAGCTGGCAACACCTGGGGTGAAGTGGAGAGGTACAAATTATTTAGGAAAAGAAAAATGCAGAGCTTTGCAAGGGGAAAGCTAACTTCCCCCCCTTTAAAAACTGTTTCTTTCCTCACTACAGCCTCCACTGAGGTCTGTGAGCTTGGAGCCCACCTAACCAGTCTCACCAGCTGTGAATGCCTGCTGGGCATCTCGGGCAAGCACTGGGGGGTGGGGGGGGATGTGCAGTGCCTCTGTGTTCAGAGCATGGCAGGGGCCCAGTACCCTGGCTGTTCCCAGTTGCAGGCATATGGCTTGGCTTTGTGCTCTGACCAAAGTCCCTAGCTTTGTCCTAACCTCCCTGCTTTTGGCTCTGGTGCTGTTCTGCAGGTCATGTCCGTCTTACCTTCTTTGGCCAGTGGACCGAGGTGGAGCCCCAATACTGCAGCCAGGCACAGGAAGAGCTGTACAGTGCCCCAGGTAAGGGACGTGTCCCCTGCCTTCTCCTGCCTTCTGCCCAGTGCCACCAACCGGGGGTGAGGAGGCTTCTGCAGGCAGCAAGATGTGCCCAGATCTAACGCCTCTCTGGCTCTTTCTGCAGAAGTGGGGGGGATTGCGGAGCCCACCGAAGCAGCTGACTGCTGGAGCTTTGGCTCTCTCTTGTATGAGTTGCTGACAGGAGTGGTAAGAGGCAGAGAGAAGCTGTGCAAGGGAGTGTGGGGAGGAGGCGGTGACACTGTAGTGCAAGGGCTCCCTGCCATGCTGGGGCTGGGAGGGTGCCTTGCCTTGCTGGCACCTCAGTGCTGTACCAGATTGCTTCAGGTGTGCGATTCCTAGTGCCTGTGCATGGTCTCTGGGTGTTCAGGGCCCTGGGTTTTAAATCCTGCCATGTAGTGCTGGGCTTGTGTGGCAATGAAGGCTCAGCAGGGTGCTCATATCCTCCTCAGTGCTGCTGCTCACCATCACACTCTGCCTCCTGCAGCCACTGTCCCAAAACCACCCTTCAGGGATTCAACCTCATACCCAGCTGCATCTGCCAGAGGGGCTCAGCCTGGCTGCTACATCACTGCTCACAGAGGTGAGGGGCTCAGGTGGATGGGAGGGAGGATGGGGTTGGGGGCTGGGAAAAGGCAGGGTCCAGTCTGGGTAGTTTTTCCAGTATTCCCATGTCCCCATCCTGCTGTCCCCTTCCCTTTCTCTGCAGCTCCTGCAGTACAACCCGAAGCAGCGCTTGGGCTCTGGAGGAGGTGGCATGGCAAAGCTGAAGTCCCACTCCTTCTTCAGCGCCATCCCGTGGAACAAACTGGTGGGCTAGGCAGGCTGTCCTTCTTGCAGGGAGCTGGGCACAGAGCCACTGCCCTGGCACTTGTGACCCTAGGTGGCACTGGCAGCTCTGCCTGCTGGGGGGGAGGTTTGCCTGCAAGGGCTGCCCTGGGTGGGGTACACATGAGGTTTTGCAGCCTTGCATGTTCTTCTGTCTCTGCTTGTGTTTGTTGGCATCTCCAAGAGAGGAGGCTGTGGTCTGGGCCAGGCTGTCTTCTCCTCTAGGTCTGCCCAGGTGCCCACCCCCCGGGAGAGGCCATGCGCCCCTTCCGGGGCATCCCTTGCTCAGCTTACCACTGTGCCCTGGGACTCCCTCTCTATGGTTTTTATCTCTGCTGCTACCACAGTGACCCCCCGCCATGTTATTTTTTGTTGCTTCCAAGTGCATCTCCTCCAGGCCCCATGGGCTGGTGCCCAAGCCTGGGGTCTGTTCCAATCCCTGACTGCATGTGTGTGTGTGGGTAATGCCTGCTGCAGGAGCGAGATGGGAAGGAGCCCTCTGCTCTTCTCCATGAGCCCTCTAGAAAAAATAAACCACTCATTATCACTTGCAGAAGTGTCCTTTTCTTTCTGAGCTGGACTAGCCAGGCCTGGGCCAAGTGTGCTGAGTAAGGGAGAGCCCCAAATCTGTTTCTCAAACCTGCCTGGGAGCCCTGGGTTGGTATCATTCACTGGCTGTCGTCACCCTGCAGCCAAAACCTAGAAGGTGACACTGAGTGCCTGACCATCTCCCCTTGTACTCCTGCCTGCCTCATGGCCTCGAGGGTGCACAGCTGTGCAGCTGCAGCTCAGAGTTAGGAAAAAATGCACAGCATGCTTGTTTTCTTCCAGCTTTGACTTTTGTTGTTGTTACTCATTCTGGCTCCAGGTTCCTGTGCCTAGGTGCTCCTTTCTGCTCGCAGGACAGCGGCCCCACGGCCCACGTTGCTGTGCTTTGAGCACAGTCAGCCATGGTAGACCAAACAGTGAGGGTTTAAAGGGATGAACTCTGAGAACCAGCACAGATGGGAAGGTAAGAGTGAATACAAACCAGGATAGAAGAAAAAGCACAAACATGCCAGCAGCCCAAACCAGAGGCTGCTGTGCTCATTTGTGCAAGTCAAAGCCATAGGCTGAAGGATGGCTAGCAATGGCAGCAGTGTAGTTTTGGCCCTCCTCTCCCACCATTCACTTGCTCACATTGCTCACTTATCCCTGATAGTAAGGAATTACTGGCACCAGTAGAAACGTTTCTGTGGCTAGCTGGTTCCAGCTCTTGCTTTCCACCAGCAGCAACACCCTGCTCCTTGTTGATTCAGCCTGGCTCTTGGTCAGCAGAAGGAGCGCTTGTCCACCAGAGGGAAGCAGAGCCCGGGAGAAACTCATCTCCCACCCCAGCAAGGGTAGCGGACACCTCAACGGCTGTGCAGAAGCAAGAGGACTAACCGGGGAGCTGACCACTAATGCCACAGCAAGCCAGACAGCAGGAGCAGCTAAGCCTGGGGCTTTTCCTCTCTAGGAAAGCCTGCACTGGCTGAACCCTCCAGCAGTAGGCTTGCACCCTTGGCCAGCAGCCTCCTAGTCCTGTAATTCAGGGGAGGCTTAGCAGGACCAACCCTTGACCAAAGCCATAGCATGTCTTCTTGCAACACAGTGCCATGGGCATCACCAAGGAAGGTCAAAAAAAGGAAGCTTCAAGCACAGCAGCTGCATGACCCTCCTACAGCAAGCCCCAACAGGGCAGATTAAACAAAGCACTTTGCTAGGCTGCATCATTTTAAGAGCTTGACTGTACATTCACTCCCTGGGTAGTTCAAAGGCCTTTTATTGCAGCTCCAGACAGAATACAGGCATTGCCCTTCCCCAGGCTCACATACAAAGTCGGTGGGCCCTCTGTATCCTAAAGCAGCATGGAGGGCTGGGTGCTAGCAGCATTTTTTTAATCAGAACCTTCTCTTTCACTCTATTTGTTCAAGAGCAGCTAGACTCCTTGCCCTTCCTTTACTGCAGCGAGAAGGCATTTTTCCTCCTAACCTTCTACTACCTCAACCAGGGACAATCAGAGGAAAGCAGATTCCACACACCAGTTTGTCCATAGCTGCCAGGAAGCTGTAGGAACTAGTACTAGGAACTGTTCTCCCTTTCATCAGCATGCCAGCTGTGAGTGCAATCATTTTCTGTTAAAAGAGGCTGTCTTAATTCATAGCTGGGAAAGGCAAACCATTCTCTGAAGTCAGTGTCAGAGCTGGAAAAACCCTGCCATGATCCAGGAATGATTTCATATTGTTCCAACAGGGACAGCTCCTTGGGGAAACACTCTCAGCACCTCAGACAG
Organism: Pandion haliaetus; assembly: GCA_013401275.1. Taxonomy (NCBI): domain Eukaryota; kingdom Metazoa; phylum Chordata; class Aves; order Accipitriformes; family Pandionidae; genus Pandion; species Pandion haliaetus. Next base: position 38,085 of record VYZV01021957.1, on the reverse strand, counting down.
CTTTTGCTTTACAGTTCTTTGATCCTGCCTCCTTTCTCCTCCCTCTGCAACCCTTAACAGCCTTCTTCCCCACTTGCATGATTTATAACTCTCCCCTGTTGTAGCAGGGAAAAACCAACCTGGCTCCACACCTGTACTTTAACAGCCTGTGTCAGGTCTCCCTCTTGGCCATCATGCCATTTAGCAAACACTGGGATTTCCTGCCATCTGTAACAGTTCTGTTGCTAGACCAAGAAAAGGAGGATTTCCAGCCCTGAAAACCTCATCTTTGCTGGGAAGAGCCAATTCTGTGCCAAAGAGGGTTTGGCAGAGCCAGAGAAGCTTCAATTTAGTACCCCCCAGTGATGGGCCCAGCTCCCATTCTCTTTTTTCTCTCACCACCAGAAAACAGGCTTCTTACACTACACTAAGGATGCTGCTGCCTGAGTCCTCGCCCAGAAGGTGCTGCTCATCCCCTCAAACACACCCCACCTCGCAGTCATTGCCCAGTTTTATTTCATTTAAAATCCACTGTGTTAAATATTTTAGTTACAAGTTCTGTGTAGAGGGTAAGAGTAATAGACTCTGCAGGCACTAGCAACCCCCTCACTCCCCATACATGTGCGCACTATCAGATTAAGGACTGCCCCCCTCCCCCCAAAACCAGCAGCCTTGGGCTGGGATGTACATTACAGTTAAAGACCTGGCCCTCCCCCGCTCCCTCTCTGCTGGTAGCAGGTCAAGCCCTTGCACGCAGGAAGCCAGCAGTCAGACCCACCGTCAGTGAGCTGTGATTCAAGGACAGCTACTTGGGGCTGGTTCTTAGCCCCGTGTCAGGCATGTAATGGTGGAAGGGTTGTCCCCCCAGGAACAGTGCTACCTCCACAGAGGTCACACGCTCTGCCCACCTGGGCATAAACATTCACACCACAGTGACCAGGCTGGAGAGAGACAATCAATCTCCAAGGGAAAGCAGGGGAGCTGCCGCCACTGCGTTCCTGTCTGTGGAGGGAGTGTAACTAGGGCACTGACACCTACCTCAAGCCCTGCTCTGATTAAAACCTCTGCTGCAAGCGGCCTGGGGGTCCCCAGACTGCCCTTGCAAGGCAGATGAGTGTGAAATATTTTCAAGCAAAACAGGGACAGAACAGTAGCCTTTCCTCTCCTCTCCCTCCCAGGAACCTCAGTGCTAGGAAATAAAGCTGAACCTGCCTTGGAGCGGCAGAGAAGGGTACCCTAGCACAGCAGCAGCAAGCAGTTTCCAGTGGTATAGGACAAGCTAGAGGTGAGAGTTTGGTGCTGTGAGGGAGAGGATACCATACAGACGGCTCTGGAAAGGCAGTGCCATTCAGTGGTTGGCCCACTGCACAGCAATCCTCGTGAGAAACTGAACCTTTGTTACACAGAATAGGAAAAGAGGTAGGAGCTATCCCCACAATTCCCTCTGGGACAGCTCCGATCACAGCGGAGGGAGAGAGACTGGAATGACCCCTGCCAGTTCCTGAATGCCCTGCATTGCCCCTGCTGGTGCTGTGGCCCTGCCCTGGGTGGGTTGTGTGGGGGTGTGGCTGCTCTACAGGTCAAGCAGCAGCACGCGGGGATCCTCCACCGCTGCCTTGATCTTGCGCAGGAAAGTCACTGCCTCTCTGCCATCAATCAGCCGGTGATCATACGTCAGCGCCACATACATCATGGGCCGCACCTCGATCTGAAGGGGAGGAATAAGACAGGCATTAGTGAGCTCAGCCCTACGACCTGCATAATGCCCTCCTGTGAGTTCAGGGAAGACCTGGCTTTTTCCTGTCCTGAATCCAGGGCTCAGGCCCTCCTGGATGTGTCCTGCCTGGCAGGATTACCTACCCACTCACTCACCCAGGCACTGATCACCACCCAGGCTGGGTCCACACCACTCAAGACTAGGCCCCTTTCTGGAGCTGTTCTCTGTCACAAAGGCTACAGCCTCCTCCTCCTCCCCACACCTAAGCAGACTATCCAGTTCTCCCCTCATGGACAGGACAAGGCCCCCTGCAGACCTCAGGCAAGTACGAGTGCCAGCAAAGCTGCCCTACACCCATTAATCTCTGCTCCTCCTTCACAGTAAAGCCTTTTAGAAGTTGACACCAACCCCCTAGAAAAAGCATATGGGCTATGGTCCTCATCCCACTAAGCCCTCCCCTATGTTCACTGAAACCTCCTGTGCAGCTCCACCTACCTTGCCTCCCACAGCCACAGGCCGGTCAAAAATGGCATGCATGCCTAAGATGGCAGACTGGGGTGGGTTAATGATAGGTGTCCCAAAGAGTGACCCAAACACCCCTCCGTTGCTGATTGTGAAAGTGCCACCATCCATGTCTTCAATGGCCAGTTCGTTCTTCCGTGCCTAGAAGAAAAAGCAAGGTCTTGGAAAGCCACACAGATCACAGAAGGCAAAGGACAAGGATTTGGATGTTCACCCTCTCCAAGAATAAATGCTGATGGCAAGACCTTTGCTTATTTATCTGCTCAGCTGAAAACCAGCACGAAGTACTTGAAAATGCATGTCTTTAGATCTGAATATCTACTGGCTTTGGGGAAGGATTCTCTTGCCTTTGCTTCCAACTCCTGCTTTTGCAGAAGACAGACACAGGGACTTCTACCCCAGAGCAGTTTAGCCTTGGCCTCTAAAAACAAAGCTGAAGACACACCATGTCACTAATGCATAGTTTGCAGTCTTCTGGAAGGGCAACAAGTAGATAGGCCTGTCCTGTAAGGCACGGGCACAGCTACAGATGTAACTGGATCACTCCCCACAGCACAACTCAGTGTGTTAGAGGTCAGAGAAGATGACACAGAGGGATTGAATTAACTCATGCCTATCTAACACCCCCAATTCTTCCCATTCCTCCCAACCCTTTTCAGAAAAACCTCAAACTTTCCTTACCTTCTCCCCCAACTCGTAGATAGCACGCTCTATGTCAGCAAAGTTCATGTTTTCTACATTCCTAACGACAGGGACCACAAGACCCTAGGGAGAAGCATAGTGTGCATGGTCAGCAAATTCACCACAGCAACACACATAACTGTTACGGGGCAGGAGCCTGGCCTCAGCCCAGAAGAGTTCCTGCCTTCTCCTCAGCACACAGCAGGTGGTTGGCAGAGCTGCCTTGCACCCTGGCAGCCTGCCAGGAAACCTGGCATGACAAGCACCAAAGGCCAACACCGCAAATGAGACATCATCTTTGCCTTTGTAAGCCTGTCTCAAAAAATCAGCCAGGTCTGTCTGGATCCAGCTCCATGTCCATAAAAGCAGGTGAGGCATTGGGCAGAGTTCAGCTGCCACCTCTTTCTCCACCAGAAGAGTTGAGTCCCTTTAAAATGGACCTCCCCTAGAGTTTGGGAGCAGAGACAGAGCTTCAGTCCTGGCCAAACCTCTGCCTCACAACAGAACCAACTAATTCAACATCTGTATCTCCATCCCATACTCTGCCTGGACAGGAACATCTCTTTGAAGCAGCAATGTCATTTACAGAAATGGTGGAACAACACAGCAGGGTTAGCCAAAGGACAGGACATGCACAGCTTTTACTGTTTATGCCATATCCTCATGGGTCTACAAAAAAAAGGGTTTCCCTAACTTGGCCTTAATCATTAACCACTGAGATCTACATGGACCTTGTTACTCTATCTCCTAGTACAGTGGCAGAATATTCTCGGTCCTCCACCTTCTCCCGAAACCATCTCAGCAGTCCACAACGTATCAGATGTCTCATTTAGAAGATCAGTCTCATCAATAAGTTTCTGCTGCAGTAGAGCTCAAAGCTGAGTTGGCTCAAAGTATATGACCCGAGCCTGCAGGAAGCATGGCCAAAGCATCCAAGGTACCTACCCGCGGAGTTGCTACAGCGACACTGATGTCTACATAGTCCCTGTACACAATCTCTTTGGTCGTGTCATCAATCACTAGAAGGAGAAAAAAAAGCTGTGTTACACATACAGTACCCAAGATCAAGGGCTCAACAGGCCAGATGTAGCCACAAAATCATAACAACTCGTTCATCTCTAGCTTTAACATAACTCCAGAGAAAAATGAACCCTCACTGCACCTGTGGGAGAAGCATCAGGATAGACAGAAAGGAAACACAGTCCAGATAGGTCAGTCCCCCTCAGACATTCCCTTGGTTATTCTCCTCTTCTAGATTTGAGCAAGTACCTCTGACACCGCCCAGGAACTCCATCACACGTACAGCAGCTACCTCTAGACCAACCAGCAGGCTCTGTGCTCTGCCCTCTGCAGGCTGTGTACGCATGACCCCAGCCCCATTCCTGGCAACCCCTTCCTAATAGACCCCCTCTTGGCAAGCTGTCCTCTACCTACATAGTGGCATTAGCAAAATCAGCTGCAGCACGTAGGACTGTCCCCCTTTTTCCTGTGTATTTGGCTTGCTTGTCCAAGCTATGTGCCCTGCCACGGATGTGACCACCTGCTTTCCCCCACTCTGCCACGTTCACTGGTGAGACATGCAACTCACCAGCAAGGGTCACCACTCACCTGCATTCACAACAGGCTGGTCCTGCAGAGCAAAAGCTGCAGCTTTCACAAAAGCTGACATGAACCCTAGCTTCAGGTTGTGCTTTTTCAGGAAGGGATCCTTGTGTACAGCTCTCATCTCCCGGATGTTGCTGCAAAACACATGATAATGCTGGTCAGCAGGGAGTCCAAGAAAACACCATTCCCTTGCCCTGTAACAGATTTCAGTGCCAGCCCCAAGGACTGCATACCTGCACACCAACCAGCAAAGCCCCAGTCTGCTGAAAAATCCTTCAAATGTCATAGGTGAAGTGGGCTGAATGTGGCTCTAAGGCCCCTGCCAAAGGATCTAACAGGAACTGGTCCTGGACCACAAACTCCACAGGACAGGGTTAACCTGCATGGCCCACACTGCCAGGCACGTAAGCAAGATGGGGCATGGTGTATTTCCTGCTTAGACCTGATGTTGCCACCGATTCTCTGGAGACACCAGTGCTGACACCAGTGCAGCACCACAGACAGCAACAGCAGGTGTGGCTGGGCCAGCCCCAGGAGGGTGAAAAACCAGGAAATGCCAAGAGCAGAAAAGATGCACGTGGTGATCGAGGGAAAAGACTTCAATCATTGTGCAAGTCCAGAGCCAGCCAGCACGACAATGCCTCCATGCCCAACTCTCTGGCTTTGGGAGTTGAGTGAATATGAAAGAAATCTTCCCAGAAGCTATGGTAGTGGGTGCCAGCCCACCCGCAGCCCTCAACCAGACTAACCATGTTTCCCCACTGCTTCTATTTATCAGAACTTAGGCCATTCACAAAAACTCAACCAAGCTGTGGCTACAAGCTCTGCCTATTCTAGGCTAATACCAGAGCTGTGGAATTGCATGGTCCATCCCTCCCCCGTCCAGAGACCTTGAGACTTTGAAGAGACAGCTTCAGCAAGGGGCAGGGGTCTCCATAGTTTAGAGTGTTTGTTTTCCTGCGCCTAACCTTGTTTAGGGCTAGGATTACCACCCAAAGACATTAGTGCCTCCCAAGACACAAGAACTGCAGCAATGAGGACAAGGTTTGCTATGAAACTGGCTCATTATAGCTTCCTCCCTTCAGACGCTGACCCCCCGCGGGAAGCAGGAGGCCCCAGCACAGGTCCTCAGGAGTCAACCTCACAGCAATCAATCCAAACCAGATTACCAGATGCAATGAGAGCCCGAGGCCAGCGTAAAGCGACACCTCAATGAGCCTCTGAGAGGAGATAAAGCTGCAGCACTTCCTCTCCAATCAAGACTATTTTGCCAACCTTATTGTTCTGAGACCCAAATATTTACATGTTTTGTCTTAAGGAGCAGAATAGGATTTCACAAGGCAATTTGATTTGGGCACAATTTCCCCTTAATGCACTGTAACATAAGCTGCCCACCCTCCAAAGCCATTAGCGTGTTCAGTTCGTGCAAGCACTTGAGTCAGGAGACCCCCACCTGCCCAGAGGGGATGGGGAAGGATGACAGTCTGTCTCCGGAAAGCTGCACCATCCAACAGCAAAGGCCTCAGACCTATGTAATGCTCACCTGAAAGGCTGATGAGCCCTGGGGAACCACCTCATTGGAAGCTAAATACACCCAACTCCAAAAGCAGTAAACTGGTGGGGTGGCAGAAAGCAGATGCTACATCTTGCTGTCTTCTAATAGCCGCTATACAACTGATACTAGTCACTCCTGGTCTTCTGCTCAACATCTACCAGTCCTCAACCAAGAACTACACAGATGAGGAACCAGACTGCCCCTTTTACAAGCAGCAGATGACTCCCAAGGAATGACAGGCTATTAGGAAGCTACGCACCCCTCATACTGCAACACCAATATGGCCGTGATGAAGCTGTGCAGACAGTGGTACACACCTAAGAAAGAGGTTCCAAAAGACATGTTGCCAATCTCTCCAAAGAGTATCAGCAAGGTCTTGACTGCTATTTAAAGATGACTGCCTGCATCTATTTCTACTTGTAAAGGGAAAAAGAGGTCTGCTCCTCACCTCATATCGATCTCATTGAATGTGGTCAGCATGGCACAAGTATTCTGAGCCTCTTTCAGCCGCTGAGCAATACGCTGACGCATCCTATTCATTTTCACCTGAAAATTAAAAAGATATAAGCAGAAGCTACCTCAAGCTCATTCAAGGGGCAAAATGCACAAGAAACTCAAAAGGCCCTTCTTCTTGCCATCTGGTTGACTAGTAATAGATGCCTAGGGCCAAGGTTTTCACTCCAGGTCTCCCTGAGGAACATGACAGGCTGAGCTGATTTCACTACAGAGCTGCCCAGCTCAACACACAGTTCACTTGAAAAGCAGTGCTGAAATGCATCACAATACAACTACTTCTGACTTTTGTGTTCCTCAGGACCTCCAAGCATGCATAGGTTTCCAGCATGAGGCTAATGTGAAAAAAGCAAGACTGCTAAGAAAGCAGGCTGCTCAACCATGTTCTCCTAAGAATGCACAAGGCAGCTGCAGCACCCTCAGCCCTTTGCTGAGGGCTTGTGGACAGACGAAGCAGATCACACTGAGCCTTCTGTGCTCAGTCAGCAGAGTTCAAGACAAGCCTTTTGCCTAGAAAAGACTTGTGTCATATCAGACCTGGCTCTTCCTCCAGCCCGCCCCTAAGCGGTGCCCTCATGTAGAGAATTTCCCCATCTGTCACAGGCCCACTGAGCTGGGTGTGAACAGGTAGATACGGACCCATCCAGAAAGCTCAAGGCTTATGCCAGAACAGACTGTCACCCAGCAACAGAAGGGCTGGCAAGGCCCCTGCTCCCACAGCTTACCCTATGCTCTGATCTGGCACCTTTGCTGGGCACTGCCTCGCCAGGAGGGGCTGCTGCTGGGGCTGCAGCTGGCTTCACCGCAGACACTGAGGGTAAAGAACACATCAGTCAAAAAGGGAAGCCAGGGCTTAATCACAATGCCCTGAGGTAGAAAGCCCATCTGAGCTCCTTGCTCGAGCAACACAGTGTGGAAGTAGCCTTGAATTGGGCTAGGCAGGTTCCAGGCATAGCTGAGCTCCAGTCTGGAAGATGCAGGGCAGTAATGTGGGGAGGCCTTCACCATAAATGCCAGATTGTGTGTTTGCTGTCTTTAAGCTTGCACACTGTCCCCAAGTAAGAGAGGCTTGAAAATAGGAGAAAAATGGCTGTTGCCTCACCTGGTTTGCTGTCAATGGGCTGAGTTGACACAGGCGGCACTGGTGGCATTGTAGTGGGAATTGGTGCTGCAGCAGGGGGAGGAGCAGCTGCAGCTACAGGTTCAGGGGCTGCAGGAGGAGGAGGGGCTGCTGCAGGAGGAGGAGGGGCTGCTGCTGGTTTGGCCTTGGCAGGAGCAGCTGAAAGACAAGAACGAACCACGGTAAGGGCAACAACAGCTTCCACCGAGTCCAACCAACCTGATAAAAGTTAACCCTCCAGGAGAGTGCCTTTATGTTCTCAGCACTAGTGAACTGACAGAAGCCATCACAAAAGGATCCCATGGTGAAAGTGTTTTACTCATCAACACCCTAGATCTCCTCACTGTGCAGGAGACTGAATGCTAAAGAGAAGAGGGTGGAGAAGGGAGTTGTATCAGTGGAATCCTCAACTAATTTTAAATCAGAGCTGCAGTCTCCTCCAGAGGGGGCAAAAGGAAAGTTCCGCCCTCAAAAGGGCTGAAATGATGCTTTTCTAATGGATAACAGAATAGAGTATTTTCTTCCAGCTAGAGAGGCAGATGAAGGAAACATTTAACCTCTCTCAGGATCCCTCTAAATGTCTTGCTTCCATCTTCAGAGAAAGAATGGTGGAAGCAGGGAAGGCCTGTGCAAGTTATACATGCCTGACTTACCTCCAGTTTTCCTGAGTTTGAACAGAGGTGTCCCCCCTTCCACTTTGCCACCATCGGGTACCAGAAGGGCTTCAATCACACCAGCTGCTGGGGCTGGAACTTGCACTGATGTCTGCAAAACGGAAAATCAGTGAAATTCCCCCAAACATTGGATGGAGAACAAGTGCCCAAGCCACCAATATGTGCAGATACGCATTGTAATTTGGCACAGACAGCAGCTCTGTCTCGCACCATTTGCACCAGTTCTCACAGCCACCACCGGGATTTTGTGCCAAAGCTTAGAAGTTTTAGGAGATGCTGGCAGTGTAACATATAGCCTGATCTTCCTGCTCCAGGGTACAATCAAGAATTGACCTGCTGCCAGCATCTTCTTGACAGAAACACCGGAAGCAGAACTTGGCAGGGAGTTTTAGCAAGAACTTCAAAGCTTAAGAGTCCTTGAAGGAGTGAGTAAACTTAAAGGCTAAATTTAAAACAGTCTGAAGACATCCTATGGCTTTGCAGATTTCTCCTCTGTTTAAACACAAACAGGTTTCAAAGCTTAGAGCACCGAAATTGAAAGGAAGAGTGGAATTGCAGCTCGAACAACATCAGCACCACTGATGCTTAATCAAATGTATGAGGAAGGAAGAGTTATCAAAGAATCCTCACTTAAGGCACAGCCAGCTTTCATACCAGATGAGGGAAGCTTTTCTCCATGAAGGAAGCAGGAGACACAGGCAGGGCCTGCAGGCTTTAGGAGCTCTTAGCAGGAAAGGAGCCATACAGGGTACCTGCTACAGAACTAGAAAAAGTTTTGGTCCAGAAAACTCCTACCTTGTCTGTTTCAATCTCACACACCACTTCATCTTCCGCCACTGTGTCTCCAACAGCTGAATGATAGATATGAAGACCACTGTGAGGAGGGAGGTGTGCTCTGGCCTTCCCTCTTAACCCACAGCAGTCTCCCCCACTAACCCAGAATTTTCTCACTCCAGTCCTCCACAGCTTCTAAAGAAAAGTCTAGCTCAAACATCAATCTACCACACAGAGTCCGATTCCAGTTTAGACATCACCCTTCACCCAACATCACCCATGAGAGAGAGGTGCCAAGGCAGTAACTGCAATCCTTACCCCTTAGGAGAACTGCAATTAACTGCCTCATTTGTCACAGACTGAAAGGCACAGAGCAGGCTGTCAGCCAGTGCACCCCCGAGCTGCCCAGTGCAGCAGCAACAGTGCTGAGAATTTCATGGAGGAGGCAACAGCTCACCTTTCTCCCACCTGACATCTCCTTCTGTGACTGACTCTGCAAAGGCTGGTGTGTTCACCGTAACCACGTCATCCCCTGTGAGAGAGACAGACAGACAGAGTTGAACGCATTCAGAGCTCAAAACTTATGGCATTGCTTCATTCTTGTCATCAGGACTCTACTAGACAGGGTAGGACAACAGACATCAAATGTTGGCCTTCTCCTTGCTTCAACACAAGAGAAATTCCCACTTGACTGAAAGTCACATTGTGACAGGAATGCCAGACAAAATCTTTAGGGCCCCAGGACATAAATGCTCAGCCATCCACCAAGGCGGGACAGCAATGGACCTAGACCAAGGATGGAAGAGGACAGCTGTTCAGCTTCAGCTGTTGTCAGGACACCAACAGGTAGCACAAGAGCCATCCCGCTGACTCCTGACTTTTTACTTACTACGTACTGCAGTGGTTCTGAAGTAACGGACAGTGAAGACACTGGAGCTATTTACTCTGCAGAAAGAGAGAAAGACATGAACACAGAAGTATGTTCCTCTGCAGGCTGCTGGCACCAATCTGAAGTACAGAATTTACATTTGCTTAACTGATCTGAAAGGCTGCTCAGCTGTTCCGATGTATTTGTTCCAAGGGACTCCTACTTACTGTTCAAGCTGCAACAATCCCACTAAGAAAGGAAACATTGCAGCTTACCATCACTAGCGCTCTCAGTAACTCAGTGAGAACTGACATTTAAGGAATTTTAATTTAGGGAGGCAACCCAACAGAACCCCTGCGGTTCAAATACTGATAAAAGGCTGACCTAGCCAGCCCACCCTACGCCCAAGACTAGTGCAGTAACCATTTTTTAGCTCCAGATCAGGAC
>VYZV01021957.1:406-20778 GCA_013401275.1 Pandion haliaetus | reverse complement strand
GGACAGGCCTCAGGCAGGGGCTGTGGGGCAGGGGCAGGCAGGGGACAGGTGTATGGGGTAGGGACAGGCCTCAGGCAGGGGCTGTGGGGCAGGGGCAGGCAGGGGACAGGTGTATGGGGTGAGGACAGGCCTCAGGCAGGGGCTGTGGGGCAGGGGCAGGCTGTGGTACCTCAGGAGGCTCCTGTTGAACTGTACCTGAGATGCCTTCCGCAGCCCCAAGCGAGGCCGGGTGGCAGGCAGACGGTTCAGTTATGCCTGGTGTCCTGGTTGTCAGTACCTTTTCACGGCCCTGGCTGTCTACAAGGTGTACTGCCCCCGGCACAAGCGGACACAGGGGCTCTCACATTAGGAGTTACGTTACCTACGGTTCCTGGTACATCCACGGACCTGTAGGGTCCTGTAGGGTGCTGTTTCATGACGCTTTTCATTGAACCAACTCTGGATTGCTGCAGGACAGCTGTAGCGGTGGTCTTCCTGCTCACCTTGGCAAATCACAGGGTCGGGCTCATGTAGGATGATATTGCTACAGGCGTCCGCCAGTGGGTTATTGCTTGGTTAGAAATGGGCAAGGCGATCATCTCACCATGGCAAACAGGCAAATGAGTCCACAAGTAAGCCCTGTTCCTCAGATGTGGTCTGTATGTTGAAAACATTTGAGAATACCCCAGCCAGCTTCTTTTTTCTGCCTGCTTCCAGGTGAGGAACCACTGGTGGAAGAAAGCCCAAGGAACCCATTTGCAGAATCTGAGAATTAGCTTGGGATAGTCATAAAAGGCTGTCTGGCGGCAGGCATCTCTCAAGGAGCCAAGTCCAGGTTATACACACGCCCTTAATTTAGCCATTGCTTAATAATATATGAATGGTAAACTGCATCCTTCAAAATAGTCTCCTAATATAAATTCTCAATGAACATCCTTGGGATCATTTTCAAAGAAAAGAGGTAGAATAAAATCAACAGGGGATAGTCTCTGAGGCTTTGAGGATGTGCTGCCTGCTTTAATAAAAGGTAGCTGAGCCATAAAGGCTCTCTGCCAGGGATTTCTCCACAATCTGTCTTTCGAGGGCTAATACCCTTGAACATGACCACCTGATGTCAACTGCTTTTAACCACAGCCTCCTGCCTACCAAATGAACACACCAAACATCACCATGTTCACTAAGTGTGTGGCGTCAAAGCAGACAAAGCTCCAGGAGTGGCACGTGTGGTTAGGCTTTGTCCACCCACCCCACAGCTCCTGCACGAAATGTCTCACAACCACATGTGCTCCTGGGGCAGGTAGGTTTGTCTTGGAGCTGGGGTCAGGGTGTGCTCAGCCGACAGCGGTGTTGGCTCTGCTGGCTGCCACAGTGTCTCTAAAGCACCCTGCGTTAAGCAAGGCACTCGGTGTTGCTGCTTTTCCTGGGTTGTTGCATTTCCTGGCCACATCCTACACTGCAGACCTTCAAGGCCAGCCAAAATGCCTCCCTGTCCCCATGGTGGGAGATGTTGGAAATGTCTGGGCACCTTCCGTGGGAGCTGGGCAGCACCTGGAGCTCTGGGTTGGCTCCTTCCTTGCCTGCGGCACTGCCTCTAGCCCAGTGTATTTGCATCATCTCACCAACGGTTCACCACCCTGGGTCCTGGATGGGGTTTCCAGGACAAACTGTCGGGGGGAACTGCTCCTCTGGCCCTCTGCCCACGTGGACAGCCAGTGGCTTGGCACCAGCCCTTGCCCATCCAACCCCAGGGACTATGAGCCTGGGAGATGGCTGAGCAGCAGGGAAGGTGGCTGGACCCCGGCGCTGGACCTGACCTCCTGGACATCCATCTGCATATTCAGATGTCGTTCCCAGCCGGTTGGCTGCCTCCGGCCTCCCCACTCCCTCTTTAAAGGACCTGAGCGCAGCGGGAGGACGTGCCGGCACTGCCTCTGCGGCATCCAGTGGCCCCCGGACGCCTGCCCTCAGGCACTGCGCTCCCTGTACCCCTGCAGCCAAGGTGAGTGGGGCAGAGAGGTGCCAGTGGCTTGGGTTGGGGACCGCTTGCTGAAGACAGAGGGGTGCGGTGGCTGGGGAAGGCTCTGGGGTGATTTGCAGTGCTGGAGGGGCAGCAGGCTGCTCTGTGCACGGCTCTCCTACCGAGGAGCACCTGGGGACCCCATGTGGGGTGGCTCCCATTTTGGAGAGGGCACACTTGCCTTCTCTTCTGAGCATCTTCATTTCATTCCTCAGTCTTTTTCTTCAGTTAAGAGGAACCACGGCTGCTTTTTAGTGTTTTGGAAGGTGGTACTGTTGAAGGCTGGTAGTACCAGTAGGAACCGAAGCATGCATCTGCTGACTCAGCAGGGAAAGGGCTGCATCAGCAGGAGCAGTTTGCTTGGGGCAGCACCTCCCAGTCCTGCGGTGCTGGGGAGGCTGTGGGGGGGGAGCTGAGGCCACCCACGGCAGCCTGCCATGGCCTGGGACCACTGGCTCTGCTCCCACCCTCCAGATCTCTGGCAGAAAGATGGTGGTGCCGGAGGCCTTGGGCAAGCGGAGGGCTTCTTGCCAGCTCTGAGTCGATCTGCTTATGAGGCTTGTACCACCCCATGTTTCTGGGGCTGGGAAGCCTCAGCACAGGGGACAGGTAAGCTCCCTGACCTTGCTGTTGAACACAGAGGAGGTGAGAAATTGTGACCAAGTGCCAAAAGAAGGTGTTTCTGTGACAAACCAAGTGAGGTAGCAGGACCAGCTGTATTGTGCCCATGCCATGTGGAAAGGCTTAAGGGGGGATGAAATCTATGACTGCATTGCGTTTGCTGTGTGGCTTTGTTGGAAGCAACTGGCAGGCTAAGAGGCAGCCTCAGGCAATGGTGAAGCTTGTTATACAAGGGAGAGGGGTGTTGCTGAGAGCCACTGGCATCCCGGCCTCACGCTGGCCGCGGGTAAACTGAGCAGTTTGAATGTCCCCATGACAGACTGTTAGGAAAATGAAACCCTAATGGTTAGGAGGGGTGGGGAGACAACATGGGAGAGCAACAAGTGGTGTTGGACTACCCAGAAAATACTTGGTTTGTCAAGACTAGAGCCTGCAAAAGGTAGAGCTCTCCCAGATACCCGCCTGGAATACAGGGCTGTTCAAAGAAAGGCAACCTGCTAAAAACCAGTGAGAAAAAAAACATTTTCTACATTGCTTATTAGCTTGGGGGACTCGCTGTGGAGCAGTCACAGGGACAGGAGACTGACGGTATTGAAAATGATCAGATACTTCTGGGTATAGCAAAAGAATCTCAGGCACTTTAAAGGTGTCTGGAAAAGACATAAACTGTCCTACTTCAGGGATGCAAAGCTACTGCTAATTAATGTGGATGAGGAAGAAGCACTCCACAGGGGTGGTTACTCCAATTGCCCAGGATACGAGCTTTTGCACCTTCTTTTGCAAAGCTGTCCAAGAGAGCAAACGAGTGGAGGGGGTGGATCCCTGCCTGGAGTCAGCATAACAATTTTAAGCCCGGGGCTGCTGGCTCAGTAGTTTTTCTCTTCCCCAGTAATCCCCATCCCCATCCCTTTTATTCAGTGTTTTGCCAAATGCTTAGGAGCCCCATGCTGTTAGCCTGAACAACCCGGTGTGTCCCACTCGCAGCAGGTCACGTCACACTTTCACCTTCACTGTTCCCCTTGCCACCAGCCTGTTTGTGCCACCTCAGCCCCACAGCACTGCCACCCATCACTGTGCCCTTGGGGCTGTGATGGCGGGTGCTGGGTGCCAGCAGAAGCACGCAGCAGCCATGCCCTGGCCTAGCCGCTACGTGCTGTGAATGTCTTCACCAGGGATGTATCTGTTGTCCCCATGTTCTGCGAGCACCCAGGAGAAACCAAAACCACCTTTGCACAGGCATGCGTGGCAGAGGGTTCCATCTGGTGCTCACCACCCTTGTATATGAGTCCACGAGCCCAGAGGGTGGTTTCCCCAAATGCCTCTTGTGTGGGCATAGGTGGCGGTGTGGGAAGTCCGTGCTGCCGGGCACATCCAGGGCCCAAACCGTGTGAAATGTACTTCGGGCACTATGGAAGCCTGGCTGGTAGGTGGGAGCTGTGACAGTGTCCAGGGTGTTGCTGCTGTCATGCGACACCCGACAGCCTGCTCATGGGTTTTGCAGTGCCTGGAGGTTTCTGCCTGGGTCATTCCCTGCTCAAATATGTTTTGCAGGGGAGCAGGGCTGCTCTGGAAATCTGGGAGGAAAAATCTCTGGCCATGTGCATGGAGAGCTGCTGTATGATGTTCCTGCCCACTGATATTTCTTGCTCTTTCTCCAGCTCCACACTCCTAGCAGGCTGAAACATCAATCACCTGGGAAGCCTGCCAGTCTGTCACTGGAAATGATCCCCAACCAGCTGAGGATCAGCTCTCCAGTATCTAGGCAGGAACAAGAGACTATGGATGGCAGGACTGGCTCTGAGCAGGACAGAGATCGTGCCACTTCAGGGCACAGCCAGGGGCTGAAGTTGGAGCCTTGTTTCCAGACTGACTCTCTCTTGCCTTCCCCCAGTGCGTCCCTGATATCACAGCTCCTCAGCCACCCGATGGTTGGCAGGAGCCTGGATCCCACCACCATTTTCCCTTCCTCTCAGGCAGTGGCCCTGCCTCAGGACTACAAACGTGGTGCATCTCCTGGAGAAGGAGCGCAAGCCCTGGCTTTCCCCAGGACCCGTGCCCCGGCTCCTGTGCCCCCTGCTGCTGACAGGGACCAGCTCTCTGACCAGCACCTACGGGACCAGCTCTCTGACCAGCACCTACGAGCCAAACGGGCCAGGGTGGAGAGCATCATCCAAGGCATGAGCCTCCCACCAGCCCCTCAGGCATTTGGCACCAGCCTGGAGGCAGCTTTTGGGCATGAGAGGGAGAGGGGCCGTGAGATGCCCCGGGAGAGCAAGAGGAAGCCGAGGGTTCCCCAGCAGGCCACGGGGGCAGCCAGGCAGGTGGCCCCCATGGTGGGCAGCCCTCATACTGAGGGCTGCCAGCAGCTGAAGGAGCAGCTCTGCTTTTTAGAGCAGCAACTGAGGCAGCTTCAGGAGAAGTTCTCCCAGGTCTGCAACTCTGGGGATGCTGCCCAAACCCAGGAAGGCACTGAGAAAGTGCATCCACTGCCTGGAAAGCCTGGAGACAGACCAGACAAGGACAGTGCCACTGCCACCAGTGACCCACACAAAGTGCCTCTCTGGAGGAGCATCCTGGAGGTGCATGGGCTGGAGGAGGATGAGGACAGTGGCGACACAGGTGGCCTGCCCTCAGCAGCGAGGGTCCTCTCACAGGCACTGAAGCGCGAGCTGGGCGGGGTGACGTCCAAGGTGGTGGACTCTGTCCTGAAGACTGTCTGGCCGAAGGCAGCCAGCCACCTTCTGCAGCAGCACCACAGCCTCCCGGTGCCAGGGCCAGATGTGAGGAGAGAGTATTTTGCTGCAGGGAAATGCAGAAAGCCACTTGCTAAGCCATCTCCCAGGAATGCACCAGGCTTGCTGGGCTCACCCCAGGCTGAAGCCCTATCAGGAGCTTCAGGGAAGAGCCTGGGCTTACATGCTGGCTCCTTCAGTTCAAAAGGGGTCCGAAAACCCTCTCAGGTACCCAGCATGGGTTATTCACTGGGCTCGGCCACCCCTGTCCAGGAGAGCCAGCTGCTGAGCCAGCTGCTGGGCTACAGCCAGCACAGCCTCTGGGGCAGCGGCTCTCGTGGGAGCCCCTCTGCTCTGGAGAGGGGTCCTCCAGAGCCCCTTGATTTGCACTGGGGAACCGTCAAACTGAGGTCATCGGTCGTGAGACAGCAGCAGCATCCCCTGTCCCTGAGCCCCGCCGACATGGAGAGCCTGGCGCTGCTGCCAGCTGGCAGGGATGGCTGCGGGGAGCTGCAGGCTGCGATGGATGGGGTGCCCTTCGCCTCCACCCATATATCCTTTGGGGCAGCTGGAGAGGTCCCTGGGCTCGGCTGGAGCTAGAGAGGTCTCTGGGCTTGGACATGCTCCCCTTGTCCTCCGAAGCCACAGCTCAGCACAGCCCCTGCTGGTCTCCCCAGGGCCATGGTCCCCACTGCTCCACAGCGGGCTAAAAAGGGGTGGGCAGGAAAGAGGTCCTGAGCTGTGGAAGGGCACTGCTGCTCCTCAGGGTTGGTTAGATGCTGTAGTGTAGCTGGGGGGTAGGATTCAGGAGCTCCCAAGCCTTCTCTTGGGCTATGCTGGTGGTTCTGTCATCCTATGCCAGGAACAGGTGTCTCATGGAAATCGCTGTTCCCACCATCCTAGGAAGCGCCATGGGGAGTGGCAGCCTCTGTGGGGATGCCGAAGTGAAAAGCCAGTGGCTGCCCAGCCAGGGATGAGCCCCCTCCACCCTGCTGCCAGGCCACGGGGAGGGGTTATTGTGGGTACCAGGCATGTGCATGCCAGGGCCAGTGCTCAGGGATGTGCCGAGCCCGTTGGGCTGCTGTGTGCAGGCTTTCCTTGACCCCCGAGGCAGATGCAGGAGGCACTGACCCCCGGCCACCTGAAGAAAGCCAAGCTGATGTTTTTCTTTACCCGCTACCCCAGCTCCACTCTGCTGAAGACCTACTTCCTTGATGTGCAGGTACAACAGCAGCATGAGGCGCTGGTGCCAGGCAGGGCTCCCATGTGGTGTGGCACCCAGCCCACCTCACTGGGGAACCGCGGGGAAGGGGATGCTCTCGTGTCCCCCCCACCTTGCTGGGAGGAGCCGGGGGGACGGCACCCACTTCAGCATGGACTGCCCTGGAGCGGGTGCTTAGGGCCACGGCAGATGTGGGCTGCCAGGTCTTTGCTCCGTGCAGTCGAGGCGTTGGCATTAAAGCACATCATGAACGTGCCTCCCCACCGCAGGGCGGCTGGGATCCAAATCTCGGCAGGGAGAGGCACCGCAGAAACCCCCATATCATGGTCCTGGCTGGTGCTTTTGCACCCCTGGGGCAGGGATGGGTTTGGGGCCAGGCCAGCAGTCCTTGGCTGGGCTTGTGAGGGTTCACGGGTGAGTAGGCTCCAAGCTGGTGTAACGCCTGTCCTCTGGCTCTCTCCCCTGGCAGTTCAGCCGCTGCATCACCTCCCAGCTCATCAAGTGGTTCAGCAACTTCCGTGAGTTTTACTACATCCAGGTGGAGAAGTTTGCCCGGCAAGCCCTGCTGGAGGGCGTTGTGGATGCTGGCACCCTCCGGGTCTCCCGCGACTCGGAGCTTTTCCGTGCCCTCAACATGCACTATAACAAGGGGAATGACTTCGAGGTGAGGAGAGGGAGCCAGGGAATGGGGGTGGTGGGGTGAGAGGGAGTCAGGGACCTGGTGATGCCATGGGCTGGTGCCTGTCTCATTGCAGGTGCCAGGGCGGTTCCTGGAGGTGGCCAGCCTGACACTGCGGGAGTTCTTCAGCGCCATAAGGGCGGGCAAGGATGCCGACCCCTCCTGGAAGAAACCCATTTACAAAATCATTTCCAAACTGGACAGCAACATCCCAGAAGGGTTCAAAGCCGCCAGCTGCTCCCAGGAACTGCTCCGCAGCTGACACTCTGTGAAAGCAGCCCTGGGTCCTGTGTGCAGCCACGGTGTGCTAAGCACCTCACAGGCACTCTGTACAGCATCCATTATTATGAGTATTTTCTCTCTGGCCTGTAAGACAGCTCCTTGGGTGACGTCTATCACTTGCCTCAGGTGCTGGGATTTTATGCTGTGTGTTTTATTCCCCTGCTCAAAGCTGGTGGGGTCCTGCCAGAGACCCTTGGAGGGGAGGGATAGAGCCCTCAGGTTGGAGCCTGGGAAATTGCCCTGCCTCAGCTATCCCCGTGACCCTGGCCGAACCACCTTCCTTCTCTTCCCCAGAGGGCCACAGATCAGGGCAAACAGCCTTTCTGTTTATAAAGCAGGCAGAGATCCTAGCAGTGGGCAAAGTTTTCTTGGCACAGCAGACCAGTGGATGTGCCTAGTCTGACAGCACGCCTTGGTTTCTGTCCAGATACAACACACCGGTGTCCAAAGAAAACAGCTGGTGAATTCCAGCATTTCAAGCACCCCATGGGGATAGTTGACCATGTCTGGGAGATATAAAACCAGTGTTTGTTGCAGCCAGCACAAACAACACTCCCCCCTGCCTCCCCTGTGCTGTTGGCAAGAGCCCCCCGTACAGCTGTGCGCTACGGCGAAGCAGGTGAATGTGCACTGGTGGAAGCAGCCCAGGAGCGACTGCTCACCAGCAGTGGTACCCGTGATGCTGGAGAAGAGCAGGGTGCGCAGCTGGCACCGCTCAGCCCTGCAACCAGCCCCCATCAGCCCATCACCTGGGAGGAGCGTGCCATGTTAAACACCCACCCGCATCCCGCTACACCGTGCTTCCACTGGCAAAACTGCCCCAAACATCTCGGCTCTGCAGCCTGCCCATGGTGAAAGAGGAGCACGTTATTTGGGATCTGTCAGTCCCTGTGGGTTTTGTCATAAGCTGGTGAGAAGCTGGGCCCTGAGGTCTGCAGCCCGATTGCTGTAGGGATGTAAATCCAAGGAGGTTTCTTTTCCCTGCGACCAGGATTCAGTGGCCGCTTTTCCACCTAATGGAGTGTGGCAAAGCGTTTTGTGTTAAGGGCTCCCTCGCCCTGGCAGAGGTGGCGGTGGGGAGGGAAAGACTGTGAGGAGGAGGGAGGTCCTGGGAGAGGCATGGCGGGAGGGCGGTGATGCATAACTGTGAAAATGCTCGGGGAGAAGAGGACTGGGAGGAGGTCAAGGTGTTGTTGGATGTGCTGCAAGGTGCCAGCTGGGTACTAGAGCACAGCAAGTGACACGGGAGAGGAAAATCACAGCTCCAGCATCAGACGAGCACACAGGGTGATCCGCAGGCAGTGCGTCTGCAGGAGTAAGGAAGCATGTGATAACATCAGGGCAGGATGGGGTCTCTGAAATAGGGGCAGTTTTACAGTGGTTCCACCATTGCGAGTGCGGCTAGCCAGATTTCCTTCTTTTGTTTGTATGTTCATTTCTTGAGGTTTGTATAGTTTACAACCCCAACACCAAACTTACCCAATCCATTTTTAAATAAATGCATAGTTTAAGTTACCCCTTTACATCCCTAGAGACCTATTTGATAACTCCTGCTCTAAAGCATTACCCTGGGAATTTCTTGCCTTTTGTTGGGAAAAGAGTAAAACTGCAGCAATCCCTGTGGGGCCAAGCAGCCCCCACTCACCAACATGCTCCTTTAAACCTGCACCCTCACCCCAGTGCCTCAGTGTCAGTCTGCTCCGAAGTGCAACATGTTGGGAGGATCAGGAAGCCAGGGGCTGGATGCAGACAGCGACACATTCCAAAGCTTATGGGTGCCAGACTCAAATGTACAGCACCTGAGAAGGGCTGCTGGTGGCACCGTGAAGGACAGGATGGTGCTGTTCCTGCAGGCAGAAACTACCTCAGAGTTTAAATAATGCTCTGGCTCAGGGAAGGGGTTAGTAAATTCTTTTGGCCATAGCTAAACCATTAGGGGACATAAGATACAGCTTTACTGATGACATCCTGCTGGAACAAAGCCCTTGTACACAGAGTCCCTGGGGCAGCAGTTTCTTGCTTCCTCTGCTAACATGCAAGTTCATGGGTGTCAGCAAAGCAGCAGGTGGGGGGCTGAGGGCAAGGCAGTGCCCCAAATCACAGAGTCACAGAGTGGCTGAGGTTGGAAGGGAGCTCTGGAGATCATCTTGTCCACCCCCACTGCTCAAGCAGGGCCATCTAGAGCCAGTTGCCCAGGACCACATCCAGATGGTTTTTGAGTATCTCCAAGGAGGGAGACTCCACCACCTGATCATTAATGAAGATTTTGAACAGGATTGGACCCAGTATTTGGAGCAATATTGTTTGCTCCAGTGTTTACCATATAACTGCAAGGAAGCGGAAACTACAGAGCTGTGTTTTACACTGGCTTTTGTGAAACATGGACCAGCATGACCACAACAAACAGCATCTCAGGTCAGTTATCTTTTGCCTGTGATGAGGCCTCGCCACTTGTATCCATGGGTTGAATTCTGCCCAGGCAAGTTTTCTATCCAACAGAAATAGGAAAAACAAAGCAGGGCTAGAGAGACTCTGTGAAGGACATAAGACCACAGGGCAGTTCTCTGGCTGGTATCTTCCCCAGCAGCTTTTCAGCCCCCTGTCCACCTTCAGCCAAGTGTGACAGAGAGCACTGAGGTGTCAGGGATGCAGAGGGAGTATCTACCCACCTTTTGCTCACTCCACACTCCCTCTGCAAGCAGAGTTCCTGTCTGGGGAGCCTGGGGGTGCAGCTGCCTCCTTCAGGGGTGCTGATCTGCCCAGAACCAGGGGCTTGCACCCAGGCAGGCGCAGCTCTGCTGTACAATGCTGAAGCGGGGTGAGCTGAATCACAGCCCCATGCTCCTGTGAGAGCCTTGGAAAGCAGCAGCTGGCTGGCAGAGAAGGAAGGGGGGGGCTCACGCTGCCTTCCCTGCATCTAGGTCATAGGAGCACCAATACAGAGAAGGCAACACATCTGCTGGGATGGGGGGAGAGCTGGGGTTACTCTAGGGGTAATGGAGCCTAAAGCATAAGGGAAATAGGGTGTGAACTCTTAAGAAATCAGGGTTTCACTGGTTGTGCTGTGCAGGGTGTGGTGTGTAATTTCATTTACATTCTAGTGGTGCCCAAGATACAGCAGCTAGTTTTCAAAGACTAACAGGTGCTTGTCACAGGGAGATTTCTACTGACAAAGTGTGTCTGCTTGGAGGGCTGGGGGGAGAAGGGAGAGCCGCTGCCCACACAGTGACTGCAGTCATGACCCTCAGGCTTGGGTGGGCTCTTGCTTCACCATTTCCCACTAATTACCCGAGGGGTAACACACTTACCTACTGCTGACTTAATTTCATCTAAAAAAAAATCCTTTCCTTCCCACCATCTAAATTTCTGTGGTATATGCAAAAAGCCCATAACTGTCTCCTCTGGCAACAATTCCTCGGGGCTGTCCTTTTACATTTCTTACCGCATTCATAACCCATCCACAGCAATCCACCCAGTCCACATAGCTAAACAACAGCAAAGACAGCGAAGCACTAAAAATCGCTGTTTCCTGCCTCCAGGCTGCTGGTGTGCTGTAGCTGCCGAAAGAGGGAGATGTGACCACGCTGACTAAGCTGGCGAGGCCCCGAGAGCCCTTATTACTCATGTACAGCTAATTAGGGCTTGAAGAAGTTCCCAGTGAATGTTCACCCCATGTACCAAAATAGCTTGGGGGAAAACTCTGATTAAGCAATAAAACGTCTCTGGTTTTTCTTTACTCCTGCTAATGACTTGGACCTGTCTGCAGCAACTGAACCAGCCCAAGAGGTTCCCAGCTCAAGCAGCTGTTCTTGAAAGGGACCATCCCTCAAATATGCATCTCAGATGTGTATCTGGCATCCGGGCAGTTCTCTCCAGGTAAGCATCCCCTGGTGAGCCTGTGGCCCGTGCTCATGAAATCTCAGCAACATTTGCTGTCCCATTATATGCATTGGAAAGACAGATTAATCCAGGTTACGGTACAAGTACCACATTTGAGAGATCTGGCATCACTTTTCAGCTAGAGAAGACAACCCCTTCCTCTGCCTCTAGTGTGCAGAGCTGCTGACCCAGTGCTGCTCCAGGGGAAGGTGAAGTGATGAACAGAGAGACTGTGGAGATCAGTCTCAAGGATAAAACACCCTGTGGGGCCCCCCAGGACAGACTGGTATCTCTAGCTAGTAGCAAAAACTTTTTATTTTTGCACATCATGAAATACGGTATTAGTGTGAGCCATGGACCAGGGCATGGGAACTGGGGAGTGGGGCTGTGCCAGGTGCCAGCTTCACAGCAGCAGCTAGTTGAGCTGTTCTCCCTTGACTTACGCAATGAAAAGCCCTGTTTTGACAAGACAGTGGCAATGGAGCCACAAAGACATGGCTGCACTGCCCCCCTTCTGGGGTGCCCTGGCTCACCAACCTGCCTGCAGCAGCTCAGGTGCAAGCACTAAAACTTGGATGCAGAGATGAGTAGGGTGGAGAAGGGAGATGTCTCACTGGGAGCTCTGCCCAGGAAGGGCAGGGTGGGCAGGCACTGTGACATGGAGGCCATCACGTAGCCCAGGGACTTTCGAGGGAGACACTTACTCTGAGCAAGGGAGCACAAATGAGCGAGAGGATAGTCAGCCTTTGCTGGAAGCACAGTGCAGACTCACCTCCACCACCCAAACCCAGCAGGTTGGCTGGGGGTAATGCTCATCTTGGAGGGGAGGCAGCTGGGGGGGGGAGACGGGAGGCAGGCTGCCAGAGAACAAGCACACATGTCCGCACATAAATACCAAACTAGTAAATCCATTTTTAAAAGTGGGCCTGATCAAGAATGCTTGAGAATGGCTATTCAAGTAAAGCCAGTGAGAGCTGTGCCGTGAATCTCGAGGAAAAGCAGATTTAGGTCAATGCTTAACACCTGTGAGGATACAGTCCATATTTATGTACCAATTCTTTCTCAGCTAACTGCACAGGCTGCCGTGTGGCAGGTGAAGTCCCATGTCATGATGGACTTTTTGGTTTTTTTGGTAACATACAAACATTACAAAGACCAAAAATTTGAGAAATTTCCTGTTTTCTCCTTTTGAGATGAGTTTCAGCATATTTACAGTAAATAATCATACCTGCAGTCAGCCTCTGCAGCCTCTTCTAGGCTTCCCAAATTTAGTAATTTGTTTTTTAGCACTAGGCTTTTGCTTAAAAGTTCATAGGGTAATTTTTGTTTTGTGTATTAGGGTCAAACACCATTCTTGGTTTTGCTATTCCAATAAAATAGGCACTATAGACATTTCCTGTGGCTATTTCCCATTACCTACTAAGCAACTCTTAACGACACCGCATTAAGCCCAATCGGCATAAGCCAAACGTAGCAGCTTCCCCGCTGGTGTTTATTGCTCAGGCTTTTTTTTTTCTCACTAGTTGTTCTACTAGATTAACAAGGATTGTTCATAAAAGTGCCAGCCTGTACCCGGCAGGATCAATCTTTTTGTCTTACCACAATAATGTGAAATAAGCAGCTAAAAGCAAGTGGTGAAGTGAAAAGCTGGGAATATGAAAAATACAAGATAGAGGAAAAAAACCTGAAACTTCAAGGAAAACATTTTACTGGATTTCCCAAAGCATGTATATGTCATCCATAGCTTTACACAAAGAACAGAAATTATTAAAAAATACTTTGTATTATTTTAAAAAACTAAACAAAATACCTGACAACATATGTGTATATACATATCTATACATCTCTATACAAAACCCGTCCTCATTTGGTTCTCAGAGAGCGAGCACAGAATATTCAAAAGCTTAAGTAATTCTCTTCCATTTATAATTTCCAGGTCTGTGAGTAAGAAACAGTAGAAATAAGGACAACTTTTGAACAAAACACCATGAATTCCTGCTGAAGGGAAAAGCAAGGCCAGCCCCATGCATCTCTGTGTCTACTGAGT
This sequence comes from Pandion haliaetus, assembly GCA_013401275.1. Taxonomy (NCBI): domain Eukaryota; kingdom Metazoa; phylum Chordata; class Aves; order Accipitriformes; family Pandionidae; genus Pandion; species Pandion haliaetus. Next base: position 7,320 of record VYZV01021957.1, on the reverse strand, counting down.
CCCATGATTGGCAGTGCAATCTGCGTTCAAATAAAAACAATTACAAAGGCTGATTTTAAATAAAATACTTCAGGAATAGTAACTACAGTTACAAAAAGAGAATGCTGTAAAACCGGTATTTTTAAAAGCCACAGTGATCTCCTCTCTTGAGCAATCATTATAAAGCAGAATATCATCTACTCATGTTTAGAAATGTCCTGGGCTGCAGTTGTGAGCATTATGCCAAGTGGCAGCAAAGCCCCATCTTCTCAGCTCTGACAGCGGCTGGCCCAGAGATTTTTCAGTTTGTTGTTTCTTTTGTGGAAGGCCATGCCCATAGTGTGGCATTTCCAAGGAGCATGAAACACCAGGGGCTTTTTACTCTGCAGCGCAAGCCCCTGTGCAGCATCCAGAGTCACCGCTGCTGTCAGGGCTCAGGTAAAGCCCTTCACTGCATTTTTCTTCATCATGCCGTGAATTCAAACAGACCATTTATTCTGCAGCTGTTTCTAACCCCTGAGCTTCAAAACAATCTCACCTCTGTTTCTGACTAAACTTTTAATAAGCCATGTTATCCAAAAGACCAGAGCAATCTTTGCAGGAACTGGCAGCATCTGGAAGTTGGAAGCACCATCTCAGTCATGGTCCAGTCACTGAAGCTCTCTGTATTCATGGCATAGGATCTTGGCTTCGCAAGGCTGTAACAAGCCAAGCCAAGGTGGGAGTGTTTGATCTGGTGACAGGTGTTCTCTTTGTTTCAAGAACCTCATGGAGCTTTTATTATTTATTGAAATGTAAAGGAGTGACAATACTATACTCACCCATAGGTTAGCACTTAACCAGAGATATGTCCATTAACACTATACTTTATGATTTGCTTGTGTAAGCATCTTTCATACCTGCAATGTAACCAGGATGCTGGTGGCAATGCTTTCTGCACTTGAACAGTCACACCCATCAGGGAAACAAAATCCTTTCAGATCCTGGGCTTACTCATGAAGATAACTGCATTTCATTTTTTTAGAAGGGGCCATCTCATGCTGGAAGGAATTATCTTTGAACTAGTGTTTCTTGAGCAGCTATTGTGGGGAAGACTGCAATGGCACAGAGCATCTCTTTGGTGCCAAACAAGTTGTTGCCGTGTGAACGCTTGTGGCAAGCTTATTTCCAAATAACTGCACTGTGTATTTCAAACAAAAAGATAGCAATTTCTTTCCTTTACACACTCAGGAACACCAGCGGCCATTCTGTTCCCTGCTAACGGCCTACGGTCTGTCTGCATCAATACAATCATAGTGAAGCCCACCGTCTCCTCATGGTATTGATTTACTCTGATCACCACACCACCATCTGTGACCATTTGCCCCCAAATTTACTGGTTACACAAAAGCAAGTTTTGCTTTTGACTGCATCATGAATCACAAGCCAACATTTATGTGGGAATACCCTAACTTCAAGTCTCAAGATCTGTTTCTTAAGAAATAATGAATATTAAGGCCTCAGTCAGCCAGTAGACTGGCAGTTATGATCAGAAGATTTTACCTCTCAATACTACTGTATGGCCTGTTATGCCAACCACAGCCAGCCATCAGCCTCAGAGCCATCTGGCTGTTCTTTCCACAGATGTTGTTCTCTGGCAACTACTGGCAGTAGCAATTCGTTGCAGAGCAGCTCCTTTCTTTGCAAACGATGCTGGAACTAGCGTGGAAGGTGTTCCTTGGGAGCACAGCACTGACATCACCTGAAAGCAGTGTGTAATGTCCCAAAAGTCTTTCCAGAAAAACTTACTGGCCCTTGCATCATCCCTGCGACATGCTCCAGTGATGCAAGGGTCTTGCTAGTACAGCTGCTTGCAAAACTGAGTTCACCATCTCACAAAGCTTCTCCTATAAGCCTTCTGGTGCCAGTTCAATTGTCTTTATTCAGTATATTATTGAATGGCCATGTGTTTGCAAGCATTCAGTGGCTTTTTTCACTGGAAATAAACCATAGAGCTAAAAGCCCTATGCCCAAAACACAACAATGCACGCTGGAAGCTAAAGTCGAGAAAGGATTCTCACACATACAAAATAACAATTAAGAGAGCTGGGGGAGACAAAGGCAGAGAGGATAGATAAATGCAAGTATTGTAGATGTAACTCATATCATGCAGGTGCAAAACAGAAATCCGTAACAGTAACTGAGTAATAACAAGGTAAATATGGTGTTACAAAAAAATCAGGCCCTATGTGTGAAAGACCTACATACAATAGCCCTAAATCCTGGTACAAATAAAAGAGCACTGAGATTAATAGGGAGGAAGGTTTCATGGAGACACCTCTCCAATGTCTGTTTGCCCCATAAGACATTTAAACAGAACAGTAGCACTGGGAAAATCCCCTGCCATAACAACTGAGTTCTGCACTGTTAAGATTTAGCACACAGGTATGTTATCAATACATATGACCGTAGCATAGCTTTGGACATTCAGTGTGCACCAGCACATGAATCCACACCATAGACAGTTCAAAGTTACATGTGATTCATCCACCACCCCACATTAAGGTGTAGCATCCGCCCAGCCCATCTGCAAAATGGAAGAGGACTGACTCATGAGGGTAAACCCCTAGATAAAAATCAAGTTAATTAGTCTATGAGAAGTTATAAGGTGATTTCTGAGAAGCATCACTGAAGACATGCATCTTTGTGCCATTCCCTCTCTGGTAACAGGGCTTATCTGCTCCACATTAACTGTTCAGAGCTTGGCTCAGACGCATCCCGGGCGCAGGACGGAATCCCTGTGTGCATAGGGTTCAAGGGCAACATGTCAGTGATGCTGCTGGAGGTAGGCTGCTGCTTCCAAAGGCAAAACTGCTCTTAAAATAAACCAAACTCAGTGACAATGACATCAGCAAAAAACCAGCCAAACAAAAATATCCCAGTTGATAACAGTGTAAGTCAAAAAAATGTGCCTAATTGCTACTGAGCATTCTTCTCCCCGAGATCACCAAAAGCAGCATTTTACATATTATCCTACCTTCAAAACCTTTGTCTTTTATCACAGTTAGAAAGTCAGCAAAAAAAGGAATCTGGCACTGAATGCTGAATTCCAATTCTTTTTTTTTTTTTTTTTTTTTTTTTTTTTTTTTGCTATGTATTTCTACCCTTTTATACTTTCCAAAATTCCCTAGAATACTGTCCAGTCTTGATTTTGCTGCTAATTTATATCTTCTTTGCCAGGGAAGATGCCAACCATTAAAATATTTTACAAATATGCATATTACATTAATGACTTTAAACTCAATGCAATTTTAGCACCATTATTTCCAGAGGTCTTCCATCTCCACAGCTGCTGCATCAAAGGTAGGGAACAATGAAACCAGTAATATATAAAAAAAAAAAAAAGCAAGCAACCTACATACTGCAGAAAGTTAATATTTCTACAATACACAGACTTCTTCTGTACATTCAGCTATACTGAACTCTGTATTCACCAGGTTCATACAACTTGACACAAACACAGAGAAAAAAAATCACAACTTGAAAAGTAGTAGTGCAGAAGACTCTGGAGGCTACGTACGCGTCTTAAATCCGTGCTGGACTGAATGTAAAGGAAACTGATTGCAGCATCACACACTTATTTAAGTTTTATATAATATATGTATGAGGTGCATTACACATTTGTTTATGACTTGTGCTAGAAAATGCAGAAAAAAAGATGCCCCACTAGGTAAAATTATCTCCAGGAGAGAAGTACATTATTTGTCTCTCCCGTACACTGAGGCTAACAAGTAGCTTCCACTGTTGAAAATAGATTTCCCTCATCTTGACGCATGTAGCCAAGGACAAATTAAAATAAAAGGAAATGCCACAATAGTCCAGAGAAGGAAAATCAATGCCTTCCACAAGAGAAAAGCTCTACATTTTTCTTAGAAAGGTTAATCTCCTAAACTGGAAGAACTAATATACCAAAGTCTCAACCTAAAGCATTCATCTAAATAAAGAGACTGATACGGAACTGCTGCAGAAAGAGTATTTTCCAAGGCAATGACATTTGAAATCAATCCCTCTGTGAATAAAGACACCCAGATGAAGAACATACATAAATTACAATCTTGTGAAAATGTAGTCACCTCATCATTAACCCTGGACCTCACATCAATTCGCAGATTTGTTAGTAATGGGTACTTCTGAAGTTCCATTTCACTAGGCATGGTAAACAACTGTCCATGAACAAGAACACAGCACCCGTGTATTTTCTATTTACAGAATTTAGCACCAAATAGGTCAGATGCTGAGAATAAATGTCTGAATGAAGACAGAAATCTTGCAATACTCCTTGAGAAAGACAATCTCTGTGAGATTGCTCAGCTGTAACAGACACCGTTACAGAAACTCGTCTCCAAAATGACTGCACTGGATGCTGCTGCATCAGAGTATGTACTGGAGAACAGCCTTTGAGAGAGAAATTCTCTGGACAACTGTGACTTTTCAAATGAAATTCAAGACTATGATTTAGATGCAGAATCCAAGAAACTATCAAAGCAGAGTGCAAAGTGACAATGCGATACGGTAATAATTTTTGCACTTAGTAGAACATAAATCATGCCAATCTTAACTTCCAGACAGTTCTTTCCTTCGATGTAGCATATTGTAAGTCCAGCTCAGGAACAAGAGGAGGATGGAAATCCACAGGACTGAGAATCTTCTACAAGTCAGTACTGGACACAACTGACAAAGGAGGCGATGGAGAAATATTTATCACTGAAGATCACAGGTTTCATCAGTTCCCCAAACTGCCCCAAAGACAGTCACTTCTGGTTTTACTGAAGTAAATCTAGCTTTTTAGTCAGATTTTTACTCTGCTCCAAGTTCATCTTCAGGTAGGAGGTACACACGTGTACTGTTAGCGTACTACTAGCAATGCAGTGTACTCACCATGTTAGTGTCTCTCCCCAACAGATTTGTAGATAAATTGCTTTAAAGGGTATCTGAATATTCTTCTCAAGCTACATCTGAAACATAAGTACTACAATGAGGCTATAACAGACAGGCTTCTATGTAAAAATGAGGAAGTTTATACCCAAGTTTACTTCAGGGTCATCCCTTCAGCCTTACAGCAGATTCCCTCTGCCTGCTGGGAGAAGGGAAATGAGATACAAATCGTTACATTCCTAATGAAGGAATATGCAGATTGTAAACTCCTTGGAAAAGGGTATTCACATTCCTCCTTAACTATAAGGTACCTACTGAAAAATGTGCAGTAATCATATATACACCATGCAAACCTGTTTGAACTGTTCACATTAGAGCTTCAAGTACATTTCTTTGTGAGAGATCTTGGCAGTGTCTCTGATCAAGCTGAAGTTCTGAGATTTCTTCAAAGTATGTTCTTCTATCAGAAGTACCTTTAGTGCTTTTGTTTGATATTTATCATTATTTTTCTTCATTCCAAGAAGAAAAAAAGTTAAAGATTCAATCAGAAGCCTTGGAAGGTTTCAGAAGAATTACTTCTTGCTACAATATATTTAAAGACTCTACAATCCAAAAGCAGCTACTACCAAATTAAATCCCATTTTCCATTAGATGTCACGAGTTGTCAAGCTTTTTAGCAGGATATAAAAAGACCATTTAATTTTGATGCCTCTCCTTAAGGCAGAAGATCTTGTTCCATATTTATGCAGCATATAGGCTCAATGGAGCACAAAATCTTGACTGTGGACTGCAAGTGATACTCCACACAATCGCACAATGTTAATCCACTGAAATTTTTTCCATGGAAAAGTGGTGACTTTTTCTTTCATGAAGTAGAAGTTAATGGTTTAAAACCATATCGCGCAATATGAAACCACAAAAATTTAATTATAGTGGAAACAATTTCAAGCTTTTGTTTTTTTCTCTAATTTAATCTTAACATGAAATGAAAGCTGTAGTGCCATCTGGTTGTCATTACCTGAAAAATCTTGATTTCTGTGTGACTAACTGAAGAGTACAATGAAATCTGCTACCAGACAAGTTAATCTGTCCACGGCTTCTTCAAAGGAAAGGATTTGGCAACTTCAGTTCAAAGGAAATGGAAAACAAACACCTCAAAGAATAGCAGTAAAGACTCATCCCTTGCGCAAGAGTTCTGAGCATCCACAGATGAGTAAGTTGAAACAATGTAGGTGTTTGTTGGTAAAGCTGTGTTTTCTGTGCTTCAAACAGTAATACAGTAGTCTCAAAAACCAGAAGCTACATGAACAAAAGCTAGTACCTGGATCAGCAGCAGTGGCCAAACAAAACTTTTATTACAATCTGCATCAGACTTACCAAAATAGAATAAAAAGATAATTTTTTAAATGCTGCTTAAGATACCTTGTCATCCACATATGGTGTAGTGCCAAATTAAAGTAATCATCTGTATTACCTACCTGTCAAAACAAATATTTAGGTTTTTGTGTTTTAAGGCAATTTACACTCTGAAGCAGGGAAGAACTGCAGCTCTGTTCCCTTTCTGTGCTAATCCCCAAAGAAGAAAAGTAACATCCTACATGAGTTAAACAGAAGAAATCTTAGTTTTTGAAAGATGCTTCTATTTTCTGAGGGGCAATGTTTCAGTTCACATGTGATCTGTTAATGGCTTGTGCTTTTAAAGAGAATGAAAAAGTACTTTCAAATCACCCTTAACAGGCTTTTTCAAGACGAACTGCTTTCTAACAACTATACTTTTGACCTGCAGACAAAAAATGGTGGGAATTAATTTCAGATTCTCCTCCACAAATATATATGCAGCCAGTTGCTAAAGCAGACACCTCAGACAGTGGAGTTGCTAGCACATTCTATCCACACAAGACAGATTCCAGCTCAGATAAATTACAATAGAACTAACTGAATTACCATTTTTCTTTTTTTTGTTTGTTTTTTCTTCATTTAGATGGAGAGTTTTCACTTCTGTTTTGTTGTGGGGTTTTTTT
>VYZV01021955.1:0-15364 GCA_013401275.1 Pandion haliaetus | reverse complement strand
GTAGTTCGGAGGACTGAAGGGGCTGTAGTCTGGGGGTTAGTTCAGGCTGCTTTTCTAGAGATGAGTTTGAATTCCCCCAAACAGAAGATGACCCGAATGTGATTTCCTGTGTCATAGGTAAATGAGCTGTTAGGTGTGTGGATTTACCATTTTCACTACCTTTTCTTGTGTTTTGTGTAAGTTTTGATGAGCCTGAGAATATCTCTTTCTTCTATTGAAGGGTGTGATCCAATAAAGTAATTGCTTATTTTGTGCACTTTGGGAGTTTGGTATGAGTTAAGCAACCTGATGCTGTTGGAATTTGAGGAATTGTGTGTGGACCACCAAGCGGGCCAAATGAATTGAGGATATTAAGTTCTTCTGAGGTTAGTTGTGTTTTGGTGAATACCACAGTTTTAAATACTAGATTCAGTTCCTGAAATCTCTGTCAATAATCGGTTGTCACTGAAACACAGTGCCAAAAATTGTGTACTTATGAAACCTTCCTACAAGAAGTAGTTTGAAATACGTGTCATGCTTTTTAAAATGCATTGATTTGAATTTCCTAAAATTTGGAAGAAGAACAGAACAGATTCTGGGCTTTTTTAGTATCCCAGCTATTTTATTTAATTATTTCGGTAATGTGATGTATCAACATCTCTGGCATATGTGCCACTATCTTTATTGCCCTTTGACATTTTATGATGACTCTAAGCATTATAATATACTCTAAAACAAAATAATTGACACAAGCCATTTAGTCAAACAGTCTAATTTAATTCTGCTGACATCTGATTAAAGTTTCCAGGAAGAACCGAGGCTGAAATTGGTCATTGTGCACATTTTCTTATTGGTGCTACATTGCTTTAGTGTAACTGATAAAGAATAAAATTTGAAACAATTCAGCCAATTATGTGGGTTGAGTGGAGTGAAACACAAGCTAGTGTGCTAGCTGAACTGGATCCAGGCAATCAAACTGACTTTGAAGGGTAATGATTTAATAAGATTAATAGAGCGTATGTGTCATTGCAACACTTCCTGATCCCCCTTCTCCCTCTCTTACTCTTCTGAGGATGCTAACGTTGATGATCTTTTTACCTACATCTTTTACAAGTGGTGTCTGTGCTTCAGGTACTCTGATCTGCCAGACCAGGTTTCTCCTCTCATGTGCCATCCCTACAGAAACTCAGCTCTCATGATACATTAAGCATCTCTCTGTCCACCAGAACCACCATGATGACATTATCCTGGAACTGATGAATTGTGTAGCTGTTGTGCTGTCATATTCATTATTAGATTCTGTTGAGTATTTCTTTTTGGGTCCAGGTCTAAGCCTCATGTCCCAAATCCCCTTGGATAGCCTCCGTATCTGTATGTCACATTAAGTGGCATGGTGTTGACAGGGGTGTCAGAAAGTCAGAATGTTCTGCTGACTTTTTGGAAAGATATTCTGTAAGTGATAACTAATCAGTTAAACCAGAACATTTTTTATATCCTACGACAATAAGGTATCAAAATAATAAATACATTAAATGAGACTATCCTTGTGCTTCGCTGTGTGGGGACAGGGATGGAGTGTCTTTTTTTTTCAGGATGTCAGAACAGAGGTTCTTTAAAATCATCACAGCCAGTGTCCTGAAGCAGAGGGGAACACACAAAGAAAATTATTCTCTATTGCACAATGTTGTGCTTAAGATGCCTCCCTTATTACTGAAGTTACCCATGTAGAAGTTGGAGGGATACAATCATATCTTACAGTTTATATATGGTAGCATTTTCCCTCTCCAGTGGAATCCGAAAGGAAAATGATGGTGTTTGACTCATTTCTTCTCTCCTTCCTTCTGAAGACAGTATTTTCTTCTGTGTCTGTCAGGTTTGGATGTTCTCCTTTACTTCCTGTAGCTAGTTCATAGGCTTTTGACCCAAGAAAGTATTTCCCATGCAGCACGAGTATGTAGCTGAAGACTGTGAAATGATTGTCTTCCATTTTTACACCTCAGCTGCATTTCTGCAGGTGTTTCCACAACAGAGGTAGTGTGGGGGAAGCGGGAGGAAACCCAGGGGGTTCCACCCTCTGTTCACACGCACGATCTTTAACTTTAGGCATGAGTTGTCAAGCTTACCTGCAGGAATAGGCTTGAATCTAGATTATTCTTCAGTCCAGCTGCTAAAAAAAAAAAAATAATGTGCTGTGCAGTGTGAACTACTGGCTTTTAAAGCGGAGCACTCTCCAGTCCTCTGGTGCTATTGATTAGTTCTATCCAGTCAGTGCTTTTTTGCTTGCCACTTTCTGTCTTGAAAGCCTGAATTTGCTTCTTCATTCCTATGGACTCTGCTGGTTTTGGACAGAGGTATCTTTAAAAAGTCCTTTTGTTCAGCTGATAACTAGCCAAAAGGTAACTTCAATAAATTTGCAATGATACATAATTTTAAATAACTTTAAAAGTTTGTCAGAAGTTTACAGAGTTCAGTAGAAATGTTAAGAGAAGTTTGGGAACTCCTTGCTTACACCATTTTCTCGTGTCAGTAGTACTGCAAATAGTAACTTCACGCTAGAAGAGCAAAAGCACTGTAGAGATGGATTCATGGTGCAGCCTAGTTTTAGGTGGTACAAAAAAATCAAGTGGTCGCAGCATGTAAATTTGGTGCACCTGTCTCTACAGCAGTGAAGCACAGATAGTTTTGCAGGGGGTTTTTCCACACAGGTTAAGCTAGTAGCAAGTGTATATCTTGGGATTTATTTTAATTTCAGTATTTACTTGGATTAATAACTTCAGCTTACTCCACTTGAGAGAGTGTAGCTTGGGCAAGAGCTAGCATTACAAAATGTTTGAGGTTTGCGGTAGTGTGATTAGCAGGACAGAGTTGAACACAGCAGCTGAGTTATGGTGCTCCCTGACGCAGTGTTAGTTCTGGTGTCTGTGGCACTTAGCAATCTGCCATCCCTTCTTCTGTTGGATAGCTAGCTCAAATTTAAAACTTGATTTACATTTATTTGGAAACTGTTGTAGTGGGTAGAAATTCAGCAGTGAATTCTGAATAATCATTGTAATTAGGATCAACCAGCTGTTGGTACAGATGTGTTGGACGTATAAGACCAAAGCTCAATGGTATGTTGTTATACAAAGGACTGGTTTTACTAGTATAAATTTACCACTTTCAAGGCTACAGTTGTGATTTATCTCACCATCGTCTGTGTCAGACCCATTTGGCAAGATAAAATAGGTGTAGCGTGGCTTTGACTTACTTAGTCAATGGGAAGTCCATTTTCTGGGTGACTGTTAGGTAAAGGTGAGGTTGGTGAAATAGCAGGAGGCAAACAGAGCTGGATTACATGGATTTCTGTAGCCTGTATTACAGACTGGTGAGGTGAGGTACGTCTGTGTCTTGCTTTCTAGGTTTGATAGCGCAAGGTCATTCTGGTCCTTTTTAGAAGTTCAGATTGATGGTCTGTTTGCTGGAGGAAAGATTAGCTGTTCTGTGAGCTCTTTTCTTGAGGTGGCTGATCCTATACCTTCACTTGAATAGCTGCTCTGAGAAGTTAGCACAAAGGGCTAAAAGCTCTCATGGGGGGGTATTATGATCTCTGCAGAGTTTTGAAGATAAAAAGTAGAATCTAATTAAGCTTTATGTTGAAAATAGTTTAAAGAGCGCTTTTTTTTTTCTCTCAAAAAAGGAAACTAAAGCTAAATAGTGAAGAGCTGGACTTTTAAAAAAAATTTTCTGCTAATGACTACTTCTAAAGCATATGCAGCTGTAAGCAGTTACAGATGGTGCAGAACAGAAAGAACCTCTTTATCATACTTAAGTGCCTTATAAGAACCCCAATGTTAGTTTTCCAGCTAGTTATTTTTCTCTTTTTGTGTGTGTGTGTTTTTGCAGATGGAACATAAAAAAGAGCTACCTTAAAGCTAAATCAAAAGATGAAAAAAGTCTGCCATAAAACAGAAATAACTTCTCTGCAGGGTGCTTTACTGGAAGAAGTTTCATAAGATTCCCAAAGCACCCTCTCTAGAGAATGTTCCTACTTTTTGTTGTTGTCACAAACAAAGACACTTGGGTTAGAATTTGTTGAAAACAGTCTCCATCTGTTCTTCTGCTGCCTGTTTTTTGCACCTGGAACTGAAGCTGTTACCTTAAGCCTGACACTCAGGTGTTTCAATGTACCGTGCTTCTCTTGCGCACAGATTGTAAGGCAGAGATCAGGCCCTGTCCAGTCTGACAGGACACCTTCTATCATGTATGCAGTGTATTTATCTGTAAAGTGGCCACATTTGTTACTGTCAAGACCTTTTTTTGAGTTTGTGTCTCAATTAATTGGAAGTAGCAAAAACAAGGTGCCTGTTTTGATGGTGTGTATTTTGTATTTTCATGCCAGCTGAATCCCCTATCTTCACTTCATGCAGTTGTGAATAGTCATGTTCGCTTCAGAATCTCACCAGCCATCATCTGACAACATTTAATTTGTCTTGATACAGACCCAGCATGATGAAAGCTGCTTAAATCTGGCTAGACAGACTGGATACTCTGTAGCTTTGACTCATACAGGAATATACTTGCAACATTGTCACTGAAGATTCATATATTCATCTTCACTGAAGATTGGTGCTGATGGTGTTAACTCATTCTTTTATGGAATTTGTACGAAAATAGTGTTTAATTCTACCCAGGCATGTAATGATGAAGTATATATCATAATCCTGTACTGTGTGGGTAAGTCAACTCATCAATAGCACTCAGAGCTGCTCTTTCTGTATGACAAGGTCATATTGATCAATTTGACTTTGGTTTTGGCTTGTTGATTGTAAGGCCTGATTGTTAAACGCTTTGATTAAACTATTATTTTTTTGATTCGACTTCTGAATACATTGCTAAAAAGAGTTTGGATTTCCAAGCACATAATCAATAAAATACTGGCCTGAGTGTCAGAGGTATGAGGTGTGGTTTTGTTCTGGTTTTTAAAGTCAACTGTAGAGTCAATATAGATGAGATAACATCCTCATTTCTGACCTTAGTGATAAAAACAAACAACCTTTTTTCTGATTAGAGAGCCTACTACATTTTGATACCTTTAAAAAATATTAGAGAGAATCAAGGTATTCTGAATATTTGTAACTTAAGTACGGGAATTGCTGTGGAAGTTCATGGAATGGTTTGGGTTGGAAGGGACCTCAAAGATCATCTAGCTCTAATTGCCCTGCCATGGGCAGGGACACCTTCCACTAGACTATGATGCTCAAAGCCCCATCCAGCCTGGCCTTGAACACTTCCAGGGATGGGGCATCCACAACTTCTCTGGACAACCTGTTCCAGTGCCTCACCACCCTCACAGTGAAGAGCTTCTTCCTTACATCTGATCTAAATCTACCCTCTTTCAGTTTAAAGCCATTGCCCCTTGCCCTATCGCTACATGCCCGTGCAAAAATTCCCTCTCTGGCTCTCCTGTAGGCCCCCTTTAGGTACTGGAAGGCTGCTATAAGGTCTCCTCGGGGCCTTCTCTCCTCCAGGCTGAACAACCCCAACTCTCTCAGCCTGTCCTCATAGGAGAGGTGCTCCAGCCCTCTGATCATCTTTGTGGCCCTCGTCTGGACTCGCTCCAATATGTCCATGTCATTCTCATGTTGGGGGCCCCAGAGCTGAATGCAGTACTGCAGGTGGGGTCTCAGAGCAGAGTAGAGGGGAAGAATCACCTCCCTAGACCTGCTGGTTACGCTTCTTTTGATGCAGCCCAGGATACTGTTGGCACCAAGTTAAACTTTGAAAAAAGAAAAAAAAAATTTTATACTGGGATGGAAAGATGTGTTTTGTCTAGGAAGTAACACAGCATTCAGATCAATATTCTCCATACCTGAGAGGACTTCGTAGTGTCTTTGTACACTGTCTCAGGTGAGTGGTCTTCCATCAGTTTGGCCAGCTGTGTTTTTGAATCTGCGTAAACTACGAAATCATGATACCTAGTTGTTGGAAAAGATAGAGACCCTGAGGTCTCTGTTAGGGTATGTCCCTGGGACCTATTCTAGGATTTAATTTAATTCTTCCCAGTAGTGCCTGCATAGGTACATGTTAAGCTTTTCTGTAGCACTCATTGCCAAATTGCCTGTATCTTACAGATGAACCAGTAGTATGGTTCTAGTACAAGTATTCTTGCACTTTCTCAGTCTCTGAACCACTGTGGAGCTTCAGTTCTTGCATTTCCTTTATGAGGAGGCAGCAACTTACCAAAGAGGTGGGATTTGCAGCATGTTCTGCTCTCGGAGTTCTGCTCTGCATGATCAGCTCTATCACTTACAGAAAGAAACCTTATGCCTGTGAATAAACACCTCTTTTATTAGGCCTTGACTCCAGCGAGTATTATACTCCAGATAGTTAGAACAAGGTTAGTGGAAGAATATCTGTACTGCTGGATCTAGATGTGTTGACCGTTACAAAGTCCAGAAGTGGGCACAGACTTTACAGTGGTCTGGGGCAGTTCGCTTTCCGGGAGCGAAGCTTTGATGAGAACCTAGGGATGCCCACGCAAGATGAGGAGCAGGGCTAGAGTGAGACCCCAGTGGTAAAGGATGGAGCTGGCCACAAGGCAAAGAAGTTAAGCAGGAATATGCACAGAATGTTTTTAGGTAATACTTTGAGAGCAAGTTAGGCCACTCGAGGCAGACTCTCCAGTATAATGTACGTGTCGTGAGTGAAACTGTATACTTACAAGAGGATCAACTTCATCTCCTGGTTTTGGCTTCTGGATGAGATCAAATACAGCATTGAGTAGTGGTATTCCTTTGTATGCTTGTTAGGAAACCTGCTGTACTTTTTCTGTGTGTTCTCTGTTTTGCTTCAGATGGAGATACTTAGGTTGGTCTGAACTTCTTTGGTTTAGTCCGTTACCTGCCTCTCTGCATCCCACAGGAAGTCAGGTTACAGATTTGTTAAGATTTATTGTCTTAAATATTTAAGTGTTCTTTTTGCTCAGTGTCTTGTTTCCTGTTGAAGCAAAGCTGCCAAAATGATTACATATTTGTTTTACAGTGCTTTACAGTAAGATTTTCAAGGTGAAGTCATTTATTAGGTCCTCAGAGGCAATACAGCTTGTCCTGTCTCTAGTGCTGGATTATTTGTGCTTTTCAGCTGAGGTCTGCCTGGTTAGCTCTTGGTGTAGCAAACTGAGCAGTCACTTCAGTTCACACAGTTAAGATATCTTGGGAGGCATCTGACCACTGTGGCTGTGCAAAATCTGCGCTTGCCTGAATGGGCTGAAGGACAGTCTCAGCACAGCAGCGTTGCTGTGGGGCTCTGCCCTTCGCAGTGTATTCTTGCAGAATATTGCAGGCTAACAGATGTACAGGAATTTCCCTACATATCCTGAGAGTCCTCTCTTTCTGCCACATAATTAATCTGTTTTCTTTTGTCCTTTTTTAACTGCTTGCTGGCACCATGACAACCATAATATTCTGCATATGATTGGGTGTTGATAAATATGTTCGGGATGCTGTGCCTTGGCTCAGTTGCACATTAGATAAACTTAGCCCTGGATCTTCAGCGGGTGTCTGATACTCGGGTAATATGACTGTAAGAGGAGCAAAAGGAGGAAGGTAAAGTTCAGCTATTAGTCATATAAAGTATTTATCTTGAAAAACCTTATTCAGAAGAATGCCATTTCTGGACTTGGATTAGTGACAGTGTCTGGGACGAGACTGAATTGCATTACTAGAAGACAGGCTGCGTTTTCTTATGTTAAAGACTCAATTATCTGGAATCTTGTTCAAATAACTTATTGCTTCAGTTCTGGAAAACAGTAATGTAGTTGTCTTCCATTATAGTAAAGTGTGAAAAATTGTTATCCCTTGTTATTAATAGTAGCCTTGAATTTACTGTTTATAGTTCAACTGTTAGAAGTTTTTTGTAATGGTATTTTTCTGTGCTATTAGGAAACTTGCTGTTGAATATCCCGTATCTTGTTACTGCATAGGAAATGGATAGCTTTGGATGAACAGGATTCCATAACTCCATGGCAATTTATTAATAGGGTCTACATGACTAATTTGGAAAGCCTGCAGTGCCATAGTCTTTCAAAATTTAGACCTGTTTGTTGAAGTGAGATAACAGAATCTCCTGACCCCTCCGGACACTGAATAATGCCCCCAATCATCTGAAGAGACCCTACTTATCCTCCATTTCTCTGGGTTATTAATTCTTTTGCTGGCAATTTTTGCAAGACAGAGGAACAAAGGAAATAATTTAAAAATAGCTGTAGGAATGATGTGAATTCATGATTCTTAGAAAGTGTGCTGCCTTATCAGGGGAGTGATGTGCCATATTTTTTCCATGCAAGCTATTCAACACTGTAAAATCAAGTAAGTATTTAGATTTTCTTAAGGTTGTGGACACCTGAGGACAGTGACTCTGCAAAATGCCCAACTAACAGAAATTCATAATGCTCTTATTTTGGAAGCAAAGGTTGCTTGAGTAGTAGATGTTTTGTAACTAAAAGTGTTTTGGGTATATAATATGTTGAGACATTTTTTAGAAATCAATGCTAAGTGGATGTTTTCTCAATGATGGGGGAGCTCCTCAGTTAAATTTTTAGCATGTTTGTAAATAAGCTCCCCCCCCCCCTTTTTTTTTAACGTTGTGTTACTAAACTTAAAGATACGCCGTCACCCCCATCCCCCCATTTCTGATACTAGGCAGTGGGGAACATAAGCCTAAATGTTAATAAAAATCCTGCACAACTCTGTAATACCATTTGCAATTTTCATCACAAAAGTAATTTTTTCCATTCTTTTTATTGTGGTGTAAATGTACCAGAGATGTACTAGAACTTGCTTTTGATTTTGCAATTAGATAAGTGACTAACCTGTGTTGGGTTCCTCTCTTCCCAAGAGGAAAGATCACATGAATGTGAAGGTGTACTGGGTAAGGTTCAAGGAACATGTTGTGTTTCTGCTGCCATGTGGTTAGCGGTGCGGTTCCTCATTCCTCTTAAGGTGTTGCTCTGTTTTAGGTCAGCTACAAAACCTCTTTGCTGCCTAGCCAAGCTATGCGTTCCCTGCTGGAAAGTTACAAAAACTCTCTTAAGTAGAAAATGTGAAGGGAACCGCTGAGAAACCCCCTACGTAACTGTGTTGGTCAGATATAAGATCCATGTTGTTGTTTTCATGACATTAAGAGAGAATTGGAAGTCTGTCATCTCAGCAGTTTAATGGAAAGGTAATCAGTTACCCGCTTTGCTATTAACAAGCCATTGTGTTCTGTACCAAGTGTAATTTTCACACCAAGACATACATACTCCATCTCTATAGTCAAAATGGGAGTTATGAGCCGGTGTGTGGTCCTGAATCTAGGTCTTCTGTTCAATTTGAGGTTTAGCCATTAGTCCGGCATTTTGTTTAAATATCAGCTTTGCATTGCGTATGCCGGAGTTGAAAATATTTCTGTTTTATCACTCCTTGGACTTGTTGCTGTAAAGTGCTTGTCTCTTAGAAAATACAAGCAGTTGCATGCAAATCATTAGCAAAAAAAACCCAATATTAACTGTTAAAGGACTCTCCTTAGAAAGAAATTCCATGTAACTAGTCATTAAACTTGTCTGTATGGACAGTTAGCTCTGGGCAGTTCTGTGATGCTTTTTCTGGCTTATTTGTTTATTCTGACACCTCGGATTGTTTGGTTTATTCACTAATTATAAAGGGAAATGTTTTTGCTGTTCTAGAACATCCTCTGTTTTAAGATGCCAGAGACTTGAGCTGTCTTTTGTAGCGTCACTTGACTATTCCAAACTGTTCTGGAGAAAGAATGATTGACTCTGGAAGCACTAAACTTAAGTTTATTTTAAATTAAATAGCCTGTATACACAAACTTTAGGAAGAGCTTCTATACTTTGGGGCATTCACTGGGACTGTTTTTTTTGTTTGTTTTAGGAATTCATAACTGTTTAACTTCTTGAAAGAAAAGAATTTGTATTGAATGGCATATGCTATGGCATTGGAAGTCTGTGATCAAATGCTACAGACACTACTGTTTTGCTACAACTTGCCTGTGACAATTCTCTGAACATTAAGTTAGGTAACTGTCAGGGATGTGCTAGGACATTGCCAGGCTCAGTTGCTTACATTTCTCATACCTCACCATGAGGAGCATCATAGCATTCGTATAGCTGTATTGTGTTTTGTAAAGGAATTTTTCACTTGTGCAATCGTCTGTGCTTGGATGTGGTAGAGGTGCTTATATTTTTGTTTGTCTTTTGCTAATAATGTCTCAGGTGGGGTATCTCTAGCCAATGTCTTCCGTTTGAACTTTCAAGGAAATCATCATTCTGTGCTTTGGTTATTTCCCTATTACCGTGGCAAATAATTCATGCTGCTAATTAAGACACTGTTAGAATTGCACAGAAGGATGGGCAGGGAAAGAATACAGCCTACTTATGCTCACAATTTATCTGTCTTGTAAATTTATAGAACAGTTTATTGCTAAGGTAGCTCACAGTTTACCAATGAAAATATATAACCTTCTGATTCATGGTATCTATCTACTGAAGGTAGAAGGGAATAGCCACTTATTTCAAAGAGCCTCGTTTTTTCTGGTGCGTATGGAGGGATGTGGTTAGGAGAAACATTGTGCCCTTAACTAAATTGGTGTTCCACTAGAGAGAAACGCATTCAGAAAAAGCCTTCTGTTTAGTGCTGACGGCTTGAAACTGGGAAGGTCATGAGTTCCCTAAGTAACCGACGACTGGCACTTTCATGCTTAGCAGAGTTTCTTACGCAGGTCTCGGAAACCAAAAGGAGATGTCTTTGTAATTGTGAAATGAATGGGAAGCCATTGCAGAGTCTGGGAAGTAGGTAATAAATCCAGAAGCCTATTTTAGTGTTGGTTGGAGCTCAAAGAGAAATTAGGAGGCCTAATTAAGGTATGTGTTAAGCACCTGGGAAGTATCAACACTGAAGAAAACTGATGGTAGCGTCTTCATTGTCCACATCTAACAGTGGGGACTCCAAAACTAATGATAATTCTGTGGTACATTGTGACTGCATATTGCAAGCCAGATACACTACTTCTGCCTCTTTTCTTTTCCTTCTGTTATAAGTAACATGGATTCAATTCTGTCTTGTCTGAATTGTGGTGGATAATTTGTATACTCTTTCCTGTCTTCAGAAAAACTTATTTGTAATTCTTGTTTAATACAAAAAGATGAAGATCATCAACATTGCCAATGACATTAAAGATGTCTCCATTGTGGTAGTTCATACTGCACCATGTCTGTAATTGGGTAGTGCTGCCATTGCACACCTACTTCGGGAGAAAATGGGATGCTTAATGTTAGAAGAGAAAGTGCTTTTCTAGTCTTTCTTCTTAATAAAAGATACTGTTTTCCTTTGTCAGGACATATGTGTTTACATATTTATCCTCCTTCATTCCCAGGAGAGCGGACATTGTGGTTCATACTTTCTGTTTTGTGAAACAAGATTTCATATAGATGATTACGTCTCTGGAATCTCTGTCATTCTCCCCCTAAAAGGAGCTGATAAGCAAATTGGCTTTCTAAAACATGAAAGAAGCGTAGAGCAAACTCTTTGTCATCACATTCCTGGTCAAATCCAGCATTTGCCTTCCACAGAGTTCCTAATATTTAGTAATGTGTGTTGTTTCCCACAGGGTTGCTTAAGTGAACATAGTAAGTGAGAGCTGTTGAAAGAGAAAAGAATGAAGACTGGCTTCATCGTGAGCTAAATGGGGTGAAAACTATTTTGGATTGTATATGTGTTTTGTATGTAGTTTTCCAAAATCATACTAGTGTCTGTCCATGTTTCTCACCTTCACAGTAATTTATTCATCAGAGAAAGAAAATACCAAGTATTAAACAAAATTTATGTAGATTAATTGAATTCTTACTCATACATGCTTCAGAAATTATGGGGTGATTATTCTTATCATCTTAATTTTAAATTCCAAATTCAGGACTGCGTAAATACCTGAACTGAATGGAGAGACCAGAGGATAACCGCAAACCTTCAGTAGAAGCATGCCTCTCTCCACTGACTGCCTAGGGACGCACGGTCTTGTAAATGAAGTGCTCCAGATGCTCTGCGTAGGAGGACTCGAAAAAACTCTGTATCCATTTGCTACAACACTATTTGACTGAACATCTCAAACAAATTTGTAGAGGGCATGACAGTTTAAAAAAAGTGAAGTGTTCCCATTCATCTACCGAGGTGTCAGCAAGTGCTAGCTGCTGCCTGAAAACTTTGCTCCGACTTGCACAAATGCGATCTCCTAAGCATCTCCTGCAGTATCACAAATAAATGTGAGCCCTTGCCATAAGATGTGTGCCGTGAGCATGGCTCTGTATGTGTTTAGTATTTTTAGAAATAGTTTGGGGTTGAAAATGTGCTTTCTAAGAGTTGTACTGTTATAGTAATTTCTGGAGAGATTAGAGGAAAGCATTTGGACAAACTGGTGTTAAGTCATGAATGAAGACAAGTTCTCTTTTGTCCAGAAATCACATCTGTCACTTTTTTTTGTCACTTTCTCTCATTATGATGTCACCCAGCTTTGTTCCTTTTACATAATTATTTGTTTTTTCTTGCATTTCGGATACCTTGATTTAGAACTCTCTTAAAATTAAAATATAGGAAATGAAACAGGCAGGAAAAATGTCTTAAACATTGTGCTGTTTTGATTTTAAACCACTTAATCCTGCGCTTTGCTGCCTGTGAAGTGTTAGAGCAGCTTATGGCTTGTCATCAGCCTCTGCTCGTTGCCAGAGTGGTAGACAGAGAAACCTAAAGGGAAGGTCTTTTGCATGCGTCTGTGTGCCTCTTTCCACATATAGTGACATGGGACTTCAGCTGTGGCTTGTGCTGCCTGCATTTGGGGAAGCTCCTCTAGCCACAGTTTGGTCTGTCCCTGGAACAGCATGGTTCTAGCCCTCGTTTGCTGGGTTTGACAAAAATCTGGTCTGGATGATCTGGGATCTCTGATGTAAGTCTCAAGCAGTCACTTGGATCTTCAGTGTTGGAATCTGGGGAAGAATAATATTAAACAGAGACGAATTCCAAAGCTCCTTCTTGTTTCTCATCCAGAGGCTTTTGACACTTTCACACACTAGCAGCTATGCAAAGGTGACAGATAAATGGCTGTATAGTAGGTATTAGTACTTGTAGGTAGACTGAAATCACTTTCCAGAGTGTTGTGGGCTTTTTTTTCTAGCTTGGGATGAATTTGAGCAGAGCTGATTTTTATTATTTTTTTTCTTAATAATTTCACACACAGAGCATGAGTTTGTTCCAGCTAGATGTTACTTATAAACTTCAAATATTAAAATTATTTTTTGAATGTGCAGGAGCAGCAGCACAATTCTTCTGCATTCTGTGTCTTTGTTTCTATAAACTTTTAGAATTGATGTCTGAATGAAATGTATGTAATTTACTTTTCTGTCTCTGATTGTAGTATTTGATTTGCAACTTTTATGCATGGCTGATGAAAGTCGATCACTTACACATTGATTAAGATAATTTTCTCTTTCTGTATTTCAAAAACACAAGATACAGTTGCTCATGCATAAAATCTTAAGTCCTCCAAACAGCAAGCAGTAATGAAATAGTGTTTTAAAGCAGCTTAAAATTTATGGTAGCTACATCTTCACTGTGCTTTACTTCTTATGCAAAAGTAGTTTTCAAATAAAACATTAAGGATCATTAAGCGGTATTTTTAAATCATTGGTTGTACTTTGTTCATCACTCTGTACATTCAAATCTGAATAACGCTGTGAAAGTGAAATAGCATTTTAATATACTATGGACTCAAAATAGCATATAGTTTTTAGTTACAGAAATCAAAGCAAAGTGACAAACTGCATGTGAATTATGTCTAAATTTAGTAGGTGGCTTACGTATAATAATTTTAACAATCAACAAAAAATGCTACTATGTTTGAGTCAGCTTTGCCATCTTGCTACTACATTTTTCTGAGTTTAACTTTGGTTGGAGTTGAGTTTATCTTCTTCTAGTTCTCATGTGAGTGCTTTTGGCTGTAGGGTGCTCTGGGATTAAAAGAGCATTCCAAAGGTGAACTACGTTATTTTTAGGAAGGTTAAACATCTGGATGTTCACTAGAAAACCTTTTCCAGGAAAGCATTTTGTTCCTGAGCAAGAAATACCAGCAGAAATATAAATGCGGCACAACAGCATGTAATCTCTGGCTTCCCAGGGGACTCTGGTATTTTCAGACTGGTCTGTTGCTTAAAGTAACTCTGAGGATTACAGAAGGATATTGGAAGGATTTACCTTTGTAGTGTTTTTGTAGGTGGCTTTGAGACATGGGAATCCGGAACAGGGGTGAAACCGAATCGAGGTGCCAAATTAGAAAGGAAGGAATGGTTATGGGGGACATAAGAAATAAATTTGTAACGTTTCTGAGACTCCAGGTGTTTGCATTCTGGCTGAAAAAAAGTAGATTTTTGATTGAGATAGGTTGATTAGTAGAAAATTGTTCTCTGTCAGTGTTAAACAGTTTTCTGGATTCAGAAAATACAAAAATGTTACAGGTACAATACAGGGTTTGGGGAACAAAACTTAGGTAGTACGTGATGGTTTTAAAGCATTCCCATATACATTGTATGCGTATGGGAAAAAAAACCTCAAGAAAGTTGTGAAAGTTAAATGAAGTAAATGTGTTTAACTGAAATAACTTTGTAGAGACCTAGGCTTCTGTTTTATGTGAGCTGTCTTACACCCTTGATTATACAGAATACTGCTTTAAAAATGTGTCCTGGCTGCCTAGCTTCAAAGTTGAATGGCTAGAACAACAGTCTTATGCAAATATGGTAATGTGTTTTGAAATTCCAAATTTCAGCAATATTGATTGCTGAAAAATTGCATTTGCAGCTGAGCGGTATTTTTCCCACTTACTAGTTTCCCAGCACTGCTTAGAGAACTGTGACATTCCCTTTTCATTTTCTTAATACATTTTGAGTATCTTTAGTTCTACACTTTTTTTTTCCTCAAGCAGGAAAACTTAAGATTTTCAAATTTTAGTTAGTTACTATACCAGTTTTCTAATATTGTTGATATGATGGTAAATATATTTGTGATGAGAGGCAATTTTTTAAACTAATTGATATGAGGTGTTTTATGTACCCCTTAAGGATTTCAAAACCTCTCGTGATTATGTATTGAAAAGCTTATCTCTCTGCAGTTGTATATTAGCTAGTCTAATACGAGACTACTCCTCTCCACAAATACTGTTTGATTTTACTTGTACGCATTATGATATCATGAGACTGTTGCTGAGTTGAAAAGACTGTTTTGTTTATTTGAAATGCTTAAACCTGGTCACTCACTTTAATTGGTATTTTGTTACTTACTACATATATTACATGAAAATGTGAATCAAA
>VYZV01021946.1:18434-32529 GCA_013401275.1 Pandion haliaetus | reverse complement strand
TTTTTTCTTTTCTTTAGTTTCCATTTGAAGACAATCTCTTCCAGTCTTTGTACTACCCTCTGCAGTCTAAGTTTCTGGATACAGTGCACACTTTATGTGGGAGAATTCCACAAGTATTTTTGAAGCAAATTGAGAAAACTATGAAGAAGGTGTATGAAAATCGTGTCATTGTCTACTTGGGGGCCAACCACAGATACTAAATGTAGCTATATTTTTATGCAGAGTTTTTAATTCTTGCACCCCTTCTCATGAAGCATATAAATGAAGAGTACGGGCTCCTTTATTGAAACTCAGAATTAAAATATTTTCCTTATCCACTTTCCTAATAATAACCCCCGAAATTACAAAAAGAGGAAGTCCTAGAAGTCTACCTAAACTGTCCTTTCTTAGGCCTTTTGTTCTCTTCCTACATTTACTCTTGGTTACAGTAGGGAGAGGTGATGATTCTCGCTTTTATTTGATGAGTTTAGTTTGGTTATTTGTTTAAGTACAGCTGTATTCACTGTAACTTTTTTTGAAGTGCAAAAGCTTGTACTGATCTTAGGCTTGACAAAGAAGTTACAGTTTGAGCTATGTAACATAGGGAATATAACTCTTGAAATGATAGTGCAAATATTTTTGACTGTCATGACAATGCTGAATTACAGAAGAAGATCACTCTTGTGATAGGATGAGTTAAAATTTACTACAGTAAAGGGAAAGTATTTGCTTAAAATTGCGCTTCTGTCTGAAGGTGTATTACCTGCTATTCTTCACATGTGAGATGTAAGACCTAAGATTTCTCTTACTTAAAAAGATTAGGGGAATAGAAGTGCCTATTTACTTTGTATTTTACAGCACTTTCTGTCTAGTGATTGTCATTTTTCCCTTCTGCTCTTCAGTAGTTTTGTGAGGGCTTCTCACGAAGGAATTAGGAGAATAATTACAGCATAAATAGGAAAACCATGTACAAGAAATGGGAGGGGGATGCAGTGAAAGCTGTGGCACCTGCACAGCTAACGGAGAACAGCAAGAGAATCCTTTCTTGCATGGAGTACAGTCATGGTCTTCCGCTCCAGTCTCTTACAGTATTAAGACTGTATTCCCTAACTTGGTAATACTAATTACATTAGATACAGTCCAAGAATATTGTGAATGAAGAGTACAAAAACAGGTACTATTGATCTGTTTTCCTCTTTAATCCTCTTCCATTGCTCTTTACTGCACAGTAACAATGGTATGCCACTGACAACCGTTCTTCCATCCCTGTGTTGGGAGACTGCGAATGCTGCCCCCGAGTCCCCTTTTCTGCTTCACCAGAAACCTGTGGCATGGAAATGCATTTCTGCCTGGCACTTTCATTCCTGGAAGTCGAGAGTTTTATGCTAGGTTCACAGTGAATAGCCTCAAAGTGAAAGAGGATACAAGATGGCTTTGATGTTTATTTAAAAGACTTCATTTAGTTTAGATTTCGAAAGTAGGATGATCATCTTACGATATGCACAGACAAGAGCTTATTAAAACTTGCAGTAGCTGAAAGGTGTTTGGGACAACTCACTGGGGAACCGAAAGTGAGGATGCTCTTAAAGAGCAGTGATAAAAGAGCAGACTCCCAGAGGGCATTTTCTAAGTGTAAGCCCTGAGGGGTGTGTGTAGGTGAGTGCTTGAAGAAAACAGCAGAGAAAATGATCTTACTTTTCAAGTCTGTTCAGCAAAAAAAATTAGCCATTACTTGCAACTACTCACTTTGATATCTAATAGGCAAAGTAGGAGAGGGGTAAGGAGGGTGAGACATGAAGCTTTTATCTAATGAAAGGAAAACTGATACAGATTGTATATCCTGTACAAGTAACAGACATTTATTAGAGATAAATATTTGGTGTGTGAGGATGAGGGAAAGGATACACCTCCTAGGTTAAAAAGTAGGATTTCTGAAGAATTGCAGTTTTGGGAGTTTCTACCCTATGCGGTCAGGACTGATGCACAGTTTCACAAGAAAAAAGACTCTAAGAGAAAGCTCTTTTAGCTTGCACATTCCTCTCTCCTTGTGGGGCAGCTCATGAGAGGAGAGAAAATGCAGGCCTTGCTGGCATCTCAGGCTGCCAGATAAACAGGCTGCAGGCGGGATGAAGTGCCAATAAACTTCTTCCAAACACTGGAGCGTGAAAATGTCTGTGACACATCCGTAAGTGTGCTGGGTGAATGACACAACATGGCAAACACCATCACTACAGAGTCATCTGAGCAGAGGAGGTGTTAAGATAGAGGCTTGGAATAAGGGGCATACGGTCTTGATCCTAGCAGTTTCACTGCTGGCCTGTGCTCACAGGCATGACAAACAGAAACGGCTGTTGTTTGCGCCTCTGCGTGCTGCAAATTCTAATCAACAACTTGTGCGTGTTTCTGACTCAGATCTGTTATCTTGCAGCCTTTGCCACGTAAGTGTAAATCGACGTGCAAAGGACAGAGGCAGCTCTGCATCTATTTTGATTGATTTGATTTAAACTTAAGTGTAGACGTTACTGTCTCTTGCAACTTGCCTTAGTATTTTCTGTTTTTACTGGAAGTTTTAGTTGCCACCTAAAAAGAACAGTACATTTCTAGGTGCAGAGAAAAGTTTGAAAACGTAACCCAAATGAACATTGACTTCAGAGGTAGAAGGCAATGAAAGGAAAATTCAACAGCCTGTTTTGAAAAGTTAAAGATAATATAAGCCTAACATACAACTGGTAAACCTTTTAGGCTAGCAATACTGAGAACTTCTACAAACTATTGGCTTGCTTCTTGATCTTTATTTTCAAGTACCAGGGTAAAGCTGGCTGTAGGTCAAACTAGGCTAGATGAGTCGCATGTTGGGCACTCTGAATTCCTCATTTCTATGGTCTCTACAAGCCACAGAAAGTTGCAGGGCAAAAGTCTTGTTGCCCAGACAGTTGCAACTCTGGTGCTAAGCCTCTGAAGTTTAGGAGGCTGTGATTGTGTAAGCTGTGATTCAGCAGAACCCTGCAACTACGGGCACATTAAAATGAAGGAATGGAACTCATTACAAAGCAAAGGCATTATTGCATATAAAATGATCAGAGAATAAAACAGTGCTTTTTATGTTTACAGGAGGTGCTACATTATGTTTAGAAAGAACTGTGTTATGTTCTCAACAGCTATTAAAATACATGAAGTATATGCTTTAACATGAAGTCTTTTGTTAATGTAATACCAACTTGCAGGAAGAATGGGGGAGGGTCCTCCCTGCTGTGCTTTTTCTGAGGAAAAAAAAAGCTATAATTTGAGCTCTCCAAAGTGTTTTAAAACAATTATGTAACTTTGATTTTTGTTGTTGCTGTTAGAATTATTAATTTATGTCTTATTACAGCTTCCAAAACCATGTTATATTTTTGTTTTAACAGTAGTCGATTCTAATATTAATCTTGTTTAGAAACCAGTTTTAATTCATTTTGTATTTCATACTTGTGGCTAATTCCTTGTTAATTAGCCTTCATTTATTTTAATAATGGAACATGTAAATACTTATATAGACTTTATATGCTCATTTCCCCTTCCTCTCATGTATTTTAGTTCTTTCCAATGGTATAATGTAACCAAAACACCTTTGCTAATGTAACACTTTGAGCAGTATCATCATAACGTAGGGGGGGAACCAAAAATAGTTTACTTTAAATGAACAGAAACTGCAGCACACAGAATGTATCGATAACAAAGGAAGAGAATCACCTTTCACACTGAGAAAGAAACAGCAGAGTACGGCCCAGAGAACTGTGCCCGGGTTATTTGAACATAAGCCCTAACCCCACAAACGTTTGATACTCTTGAATTTTGCCTGTGTAGTCGGTAGGCTTATTACCAATGCATAAAGTTAAGCATGTAACCAAGTCCTAGCTGTATCAGTGTCAAATATTCAGGTTTTAAATTTGCTATATTATACTTGAACTTGCCGAAGATAGATAAATAGGGGCTTTATGTTAAGAGCTGCTGAGCACCTCCTTTTAGCCCAAAGCCATTTAAGAAAGTGTCAGGCTACCAGTGCGCGTTGTACAACAAAGAACTGCCAGAGTGGGAAGCATTTGGTTGCATCATTTATATAACGTGAGCGTTTTTCTAGGCTATTTGCCTGCATGTTACAAAGTGGGCTCAGATGGCTCCGCTATCATTTGGCTTACAGGTAGAAACTGGAAATTGCTCTCTGTGTGTGTTTGTGTGTGTGTACACAACAAGAGCATACGTGTAAAGAATTCTGTACCTTTTCTCTATCATTTCATTGCTTGTGTATTTTTGACAGGTGCACCAACTGTTTATAGCTCCCAAGGAGGCCTAGCAGTGCATTTCTGTGTTAAGATCCTTTGGCTTACATTACAAATAAATGAAGTTTTAAGCAAGCTCTGTATTTTGATAGTTTTCATTTAAATACAAGATTCTGTGTGTGTGTGTGTACTGAGTCTGACTGGGATGGAGTTTAGTATTAACGATGTTACAGTGCATGTGTACAGGGTATGTCTGCACGGAGCAGAGAAAAATGTTACTTGTTTACAATTTTACTCTTGCCATAGCAATAGAGTATTATACTGGATATGTTACTGAACGAGACAAATACATGTATTTAACTTCCCTCAAAGTGCTCGTGTGTCATGCTGCAACTCCAGTTGTCTCTTACGGTGACCGTGGATCAGAACCTGCTTTCAAAGGAAACTGAAGTTTTACCTTTTACTGTTTCTCCAGCATCTTCTGCTCCTTAGCGGATTTGGTCTTTTAGCATCCTGGCCTGTATCAGAACCAGTGTGGCCAGCAGGAGCAGGGAAGTGATCGTTCCACTGTCCTCGCCACTGGTGAGGCTGCACCTTGAGTACCGTGTTCAGTTTTGGGCCCCTCACTACAGGAAAGACATTGAGGTGCTGGAGCGTGTCCAGAGAAGGGCAACGAAGCTGGTGAGGGGCCTGGAGCACAAGTCTTACGAGGAGAGGCTGAGGGAACTGGGGTTGTTTTAGCCTGGAGAAAAGGAGGCTGAGGGGAGACCTCATCGCTCTCTACAACTGCCTGAAAGGAGGTTGTAGTGAGGTGGGTGCTGGTCTCTTCTGTCAAGTAACTAGCGATAGGACGAGAGGAAATGGCCTCAAGTTGCGGCAGGGGAGGATTAGATTGGATATTAGGAAAAATCTCTTCACTGAAAGGGTTGTCAGGCATTGGAACAGGCTGCCCAGGGAAGTGCTGGAGTCACCATCCCTGGAGGTATTCAAAAAGCATGTAGACAAGGCACTTCAGAACATGGTTTAGTGGGCATGTTTGATGGTTGGACTCGATGATCTTAAAGGTCTTTTCCAACCTAAATGATTGTATGATCATTTCCCTTCCCTTCTTCTAATTTTATTTTTTTTACATTCTTGTATGGTCACTGCTGCAAGGTGCTTGGTTGTGCTGCGACATCTCTGTGTGACAGAAGTTTGTGAGCTGTCTGTTTGGCCAAACCAGTTGTCCACCTGGTGATGAAATTGTTTTCTCACTGGCTCAACTGTATGGTATGTTTGGGCTCAGTCATACTCTCTTTGAAGTCAAGAATAAAACTCCCATTGATATTCATGAGAAAAGGCAGGGCCAGCTGTAAAAAAATGGTACTCTGTACAGCGCTGCTTCATCTCTGGCCTGGGAGGTGTGTAGCTGTGTGGTCTGTGGTTACACGCTCTGTAATCAAAACTGGTTGGCGATGTCCCGATTCAAGATTTTTCACTCACAAACATGGCTCCAGTCAGTATTGCTGTGGGGAGAAGGCATAGTTTTTCCAAGGTACAGGCTAGGCAGAGGTAATGTGGGCACAACAGCCAACAGGATGGGCATTCACCTGTCACTGGTGCATCAGAGGAAGGAACCTGAACCGTAATTCCCACCTCCCCATCGCCGTACTGCTGGATTCATTACACCAGTCCAAGCCTCGTCGGCTGCAGCTCTCTTATTTGGAACAAATAAACTCTCGGTTCACTGAAGCAAGGCGGTGGAGCTCGATTACCGGCAGCTGAGGGTCCTGGG
Organism: Pandion haliaetus; assembly: GCA_013401275.1. NCBI lineage: Eukaryota > Metazoa > Chordata > Aves > Accipitriformes > Pandionidae > Pandion > Pandion haliaetus. The sequence goes on along the minus strand of VYZV01021946.1, from coordinate 26,520 downwards.
CGCTGGAACAGTCTCCCCCTCCCCCGCCCTTGCTGCTGTATGTACATCAATAACCATGGCTCGGACTCCGAGAGACATCATGGAGCACTGAGTCTAAATGGAGCTCAGCTATCATTTTACATTCATCCTCACAAGTACGATCCTAGTAGAGATAACTCCTCTGCGTGTTCTGTGACATTTAGAGCCGGGAATAAAGTACAACTAACTGAAAAAAATGTGAGACTTTAACACTAGGATAAATCTTGACACTTTATCAACTTCAGCACAAACTGTTCATCATTTAATTTCAAGTAATTTCCTTCCCACTGCTTCAAGAAGAGACTCCTCTCCTAAGAATCAGGTACCTGTAACCATAAAGGAGCCAACTTTCCGAGAATGTTTTGCTCCTCCCCATCAGATAGAGTCAAATGCGATGCTAATAAATAGACACTGCGTACCCGTCCAGAGTTGGGATGGCACAGGTACATGGGCTGTCCCCTGCAGAGACTGGAAACATTCCCCCACCATGTTCTTGAGGCAAGCGCGTATCTACACTGGGATCCATGCAGATGACAGCCTCCCGAAGAACCATCGTTGGCATGAGATAAGGAATTGCTATTTGTGCTTCAAAAGAAATAGCAATGTTTGGAAATTTTGCTTTCATTCTGGCCTGGAATAAAAAGCAAACTGTCAACACTTCCTTTGAAATGAAAATGGAAGTTGAGACAGAACACCAAAATGAGAATCAGCCTTTAAGACAAAGCACTTTTGTTAATGTTTTCTTTTGAGGTAAAATATTTTGTTTTGACTTTTACATTTCTATAAACGTACCATAATTGCTTGTGTTATTTTGTGAAAACCACAGTATAGTCTAAAAATGTGTAACAGTGTCTTAGAACCAAAATATTTTGGTCATACTGAAATAATGATGCTGAAATGAGACGGCCCTTTTTTAAAGAAAAAAGTGGCATCAGTTGACCTGTTCCTGCAGAAACATCTTTCCCGAATCCTTCGAAACAGGTTAATTCCCTGTTGTAGTGGTTAGAACTGTGCAAAGCAGGTGCCTTCTCATGGTACACACCTTTAAAAAAAGATCTCCTTCCTCTTCTGCTCGGTGCTTCTAAAGGGCAACTTGTTTTGAGTACTGGCTTCCTGTTTTCAGCCTTTTCTGGATTTAAGGCACCACATCTGAGCTATTCTGATCTTTTGATACTCCCAAGTCTTCCAGATCTATTAAAAGCCTATTAAAGATTTTTACTGATTTTCTCAGAGGAGGGACTTAATTTGTCTCCAAGTGGCTATGAGGTACTTCAAAGAAAAAACAAAAATCTCTCCCACTGTGAATGGTTCAGACAATTTTTTAGCTTCATTTTATTGCACCGTACTTGAATTTCTGCAGCTATAAATTAAAAACCAAATCAACCAAACAAAATCCCTAAACTGCCTTTTGTAAATCCTTTTATGTCTATCGATGTATAATATTTTCTGAAGACTTAAGTGGGTCTTGAAACATAGGACTGTTCTGATTTTCTTCCTGTTCTCACTATTAGCATTCTGCTGCATCTCGCTGGCTTGATACTGTATTGAATTGCTACAGATTCTTTCAAAGCACACTAATCAATTTTGGTTCAAACTGAGTTGAAATACCTTCCAAATTGCTGTCGCACATCAGTGAATGAAATTACTTTAAATCGGGTTAGATTAGGGATCTCTAGATACCTAATCTAAGCTTCATTACTGAAAGCAGAAGTACCTGCTGGTCCTACACCCTCCATCGTTTTAATCAGCATTGGGCCTATCGATCTGTGCCCAGGGGCTGGACGGTCTGTAATTCTGTGGAAACTTTCAAAAGTCTTACAGTCCTAAACCTCCAGAATCAGATTTTGTTGTTCGTTGTGGACTTAAAGACCTTCCAGGGCAGTGAGATAAATGAGCCCAGCTGAGCCCCCACTGCTGCCCAGCCGAGTATGCTCCCTCCTCTGTTTTCCCCATCTGCTGCTGCTTTTTCCCTTGCGTTAGCTGTCCTGGCCACGCTGCGCCTGGAGAGCTGCTGATGGTGTTGAGAACTAACTTTACAAAAATAGTAGCTTTCAACTGGATCGACGTGAAGGAAGAAACAAGAAATGCAGGAATGCCCTTTTTGGGTAGTGTACGTTAATTTCTTAAAGATCCATCAGAATCAGCAATGTATTTTCTGCCCTTTTTTTTTTGTTTTTGTCTGCAATGAGTGTGACATGATTACGTTGCTGTTGCTTGATTTCTAGTTTGTTCTAATTTCTGTTGGTATTTCAGGAAGAGAAGAATGTGGAAGTACATAATTATGCTATGTAACTTAGAAGTTCCTGTTGTATCTTCCTTCAGTACTGATGAATATGAACCTAAGTCTTACCCCGTTGGTGCTCGATCTGAGCTTCTCAAGTGCAAGACCAAGTAAGAAAACAGAGATTTGTCCAAGTGCATCAGGCAGAACTGGACTCATATTGTAGGCAGGCCCTGGTCCTGCTCTCTTGGAAAAATCTCAAAAAATATGTTTTGCAGAAGCTTAAAAGAAATCTAAAATGTAAATCTGAACAAGACTTTGTGTAAGCTTAGTGCAAGAAGGAAAACAAAATCTGGACTGTAAAATAATTTGTCATCGTTCTTTAGTTAAATATTTAAAACCACCACACCTCCTTTCCTAACAAGGTGATGTTTTTTCATTGTTGGTTCTCAGTAAATACTCTACAAGCAGCATGGGGACCGACACAAAGTGAAATCATACTTTCTGTGTATGTTTTTATTACAAGGCATGCCAAATACCTTACAAAGAAGAGTAATTATAATTTGTTTCATTAATGAAGAAATGCAGGTATGATTGCCTAACTCATTTGCTTGAGATCACACAACAAATCAGCGATGAAACTTCCTACAAGCTTGTTTGTATTCTAGGAATATATTTAAATGTTTCTCCTTTGAAAATGGAAAGAAAAGATGATTTGCTGTGAATTGAAATATTTTTCAGTTAGTTGAGGGGATGTGGGTTTCAAAATACCAAACCTCCCCTCAGCAGAGCTTCATCCCAAAATGCATTTGAAATAATCTTTGTTACCACACAAATATAGAAGTCATTTGTGCACTTTCTTTGCTTTATTTCTGCAGAAATAATTGTGGGGTTTATTTTGTTCCTGCTCCAGAGGATATGGTTCTAGTTTGCTCAGAAATAGGTAGTTTGCTCAGAAATAGGTAGATATTATTTGTGTATCTTTAAACGTTTTCCCTGAAACAAAACAAAACAAAACCCCAAAACCAGTGTTTTCATTAAATCTACGTGTCTGTCATTGAATTTCCAAGACCTCTTGATGTTCAATATTAGTCTTTTTCTACCCCCACCCCCCCAATTAAATAAATTTAAAATGTCTGTCCTGTAGAAACCAAAAAGTTTTTGGAAATACATTATTTGAAAAACGGGTCTTTTTCCCTCTAATAGGAGGAGGAAGAGGGAGAGGGGGCTGAAAAATGGAAGGCATTTTCTCTTACTGCTCCTCCTGTGGTAGGAGGGCAGGAGGAGAAAAGAAGGGGAATGTGGCTTTATTTTCTGTAACTTGGGGAAAGACATTTTTAAAAATGAAAGATTCCTCTCTCTCTGAAATACTTTTTCAGTGCAAATAAGAGTTTTTATAGTTGGGCTGGTAGATTTATGTACACATTCTCTGTCAATGAACAGTATCAAAAAGAGGACTTCAAGAAAGAGAAAGAAATGAGACAATTTCTGGTGTGTCAGTGCATGCAGGGATTTGAAGCCATACTGAACTGTAAAACTGAAACTCCTCCATGAATTAGATTTGAGTTTTTCCAGATCATAGGCATTGCTTTCCACAGTCTACTACTATTGTCAAAACATACAGTCATATTGTCTTTTTTTTATGATTGTCTATGTTTTGTCATTTTAATTAAAACCTCTTTCAATGCAAAGATATATACATAACCAGCACATAACATTTTGTCTCTCTTCCAGAAGTTTTGGTTTTGTCAAGCAGGCGTGAGCCCACGAAGGGCAACGATTCAATTAAGCTTCCTGAGTGGAGTTACTGGCTCAGTGGCAGACTTAACACCATTGTGCAGTGTTTGTTATGCATCACTCATATGCCTGGGTAAACTATAAAATGTTGTCATTTTTTAGATTTAGAATAGATTTGCCATCTAGTCTGACCAAATAGAAAGAATTAGAAAGGCTCCTCAACACTGAAAAGTCAATGTTAACATCCAGTTGGTTCACTTCTTGTGGATTCTACCACAACATGAAACAAAGATCGTCCTTCAGTGTCATCCCCAATGTACCACAGTGTTAAGTTATTTAATATACTTAATATAAATATATTTAATATTTAATAATTGATAAATGCTACACTACAGAAAATAAAAGTCCACTTTTTTCCAAAATAAGAAATAAAAGGATCAGAATGAAAGCAGAGGTGTTTTTCCCTATCAGGTGAACCCTGCAGAAAAGTCCTAGTAGCTTGTATCTCACTTTGAGAGATAAGATCTGAGAGTGATGGCCCTCAGTCGCTTTACCCATCCTCAGAGCAGGGTCTGTGTTACAGAGCTGTGCCAAGGAAATGTGTTAACTTGCAAATAGCAAAGGTGCAGACAGTCATAGGGCTGCAAGCACACCTACCACATCATGCAGCGTTAGAGTCAAACCTCACTACAAAGAAGTGGTTCTAAAAGATTTAATGAAACAGTTGAGCTTGTTTTATTCTATTGCAAACTGTTAAATTAGTTTTATATTTCTGCATAGAATGCAGTACAAGAAAAAGCATGTTTCTTTTTTTTCCTGCAACTTGCTTTTTTAGTGAAGAAATGCAATGTTGTCCCAGTTTTCAATAGTAATGCTAGGTATCTTGGCAACACTCGTTTGGGTTTTTTTCTGTTTTAAAAGAACAGGCTAGCAACACAACTTTCCAAATTGACAATTACGGGTTTTATTTTGGTGGTTTTGGTGATAATGTAATGGTGTGAAAGGAATGGGATGTTGTTTAGGATGATTGAATTTGCTCTCTCAGGGTTTTTTAAGTAGGTTGTGTAACTGTACTAGACTGTAATATGCATGTTTATGCCTCTCTGGACTTGTTTTGGCTGGTGGGATTCTTTAAGAGAAATCATGCTGGGAAATGCAGTTCCTCAGGAAGAGCTGAAAATTGAGAGCATGTGACCAGCTCTGAGAATTTTTACAAAGAGCAAGTGGGGCCGGGGATGTGAGCTAATGGGGTATCTGGGGTGAAATGCAGTCAGCTGGCGTATAGAAGCTATTTAAGAGAAGATCTGGTCTCCACTCTTCTGTTTTGCTGGAGGTTGCAGAGGTAAGCTAGTATTTTTGTTACTTTAACTGGACTTTGATACCTCTTTTAAAATAATAAAGTGGACCTTGAGGAAAAGGACATAGGCTAACCTGTAATCTGAACTCTATCACCCTTTTCTATTGTTGGTGCATCTGCACACAGGCCTGAGTACTTCTGTTTTCAGCCCAATATCCACTGCTGGCTTTGAAACCTTCCCCTGTCCTCTGCCAACTCTTTCCACAACACAGCTCTTTCTGTGTTGAAGAGATGTTTCACTTGCTCACCATGTAGAGTACCCACTGATGTTTTGGGGGAGGATATTGTTAATGCTGTAGAGAGTGTGTTATTGTCTAATTAGAAAAGCAAACTAACGTAGTTTCAGTTAATAGAGATGTCTAATGCTAGAAAGGTACGCGTGCTACAGAGGGCTTGAGGCCGGGAGAGTCATGGTAGCAGAGCTGCAAGGGCAAGATGGCCAATAATGAAAATTTTTAATGGTGTCTATGTCTCTATGATAAGCAAAGTGGTCAGAAGAAAAGTAGCAGCTAAATTAGCCGTGGTTTTAATGCCATCTCATGCACTGGGGTTTGTTGGGTTTGGGTTTGGGTTTTTTTTCCCCTACAGGTTTGTGCAAGTCATACCTTCCTTGTCTGTCTGGTCATTTGTTTGGTTAATAGAGTTAACGATGCTGGCTGGCTGCAAGGAAACCTGTACCACAAGAGACACATACAGAGAGAAGTAAAAAAGTGCCAAGTCCTAAGTATTGTTGAGATTTCTCATGTAATTGCTGTCCAGTGGGGAATGCTGTTTTCCTTTTAAGAAGCTGAGAATCAATCTGTGGCACAAAACCCAGACAATTCCCTTCTAAAACTCTTAGAAGTAGTAGTACTTTCAAGTCGCGCTTAAGAAAGCTTCCAGCTATTCGTATTTGATCAGTGAGAGTCCCAAAATACTAAACCTGAGGTATCCATACCTGCTCTAAACTATTTTTGAAGTTTGTAAGAGAGATGCTTTTCCTAAGCTCCCTGTCGTGCCATGGCACGGGAGTGCAGCAGCTCCGCTTTCCGCACGCTTACAGCCACAACCACAGCTCAGCTCTCTTCTCAGGCTAGAGAGGTGACCCAGCCCCCTCCTCCCACACACGAGTTGCAGGATTCCTACCATTAAAATCCACGTTTGGCCCTGCTGGGTGCCTTGAACAACAAGGCCTGTCCCACAAGGTCAGTTTGTTAACCTGTGCTGCCGCTTTTCCCTCCTCCTGTTGACCAGGTAGAAGGAAAGAGGCTTGTGGAGGTTCGTTAGCTCCCTTCTGCTTGACCACAGCCTTCACAAAGAACCCAGAACTTTCTTTGTAAGGTCTGCTTATTTTAACAAAGGTTTTCACAACAGTATGAAACAAGGGTTTTTTGTACGTTGCATCTGTAAACATGAAACCTTAAATATTCCCATTAGTATCATGTAGTCCTCTGACAGTCAAAGACTTGAAAGGTTCTTGGTTTTATAAGCCATATATATATTTTTAAATAAAGGCTGGGGTTCCTGTATGATGCAGTTGCCAGCGGAGACCATTACTTACACACCTTGTGGATCATTTCCTGCATGATAAAATCAACAGAAGGGGTCTGAGAAAGCAGCTTGCAGCACAGGAATGCTTGCTACAGTGTCAAGTTCGTCCCTCAGCCATTTGTGGTGGTCCACAAACCGTGTCGCTTTGCTGTGACGTTAAGCAGCATTTCTAAGAAGCGTAGCCACGTCAGAGATTTTCTGTTGTCAAGCTGGCACCTGGGAGAGTGGAAAAGTTGGTACAGCCACTGGCATTCCGATCTTTTCAGGGACTCCTCTGAGACGGTACAGCAGAGTCTGCGTTTCTGCTGTAGACAGCCGACCCACTCCCGCTTGCCATCAGCCCCGTGCTCTGCCAGGCCGACCCTGGCCACGAGAGCAGCCGGGGAAGTGCCCGCAGGGGAGGATGGACACCTCTGCAGACAGGGCTGCCTGCAAGCGCAGGCCTCAGGAGACTGGGACACGACCCAGGTCTCTGATATCAGGATTTTACCTAATGGTAAACCACTGCAGACGTGCCAGCTCACCCATGCCTAGTTAACGGTTGGCATCGGTATTTGGCTACGTTATTTACAACGTCTTTTGGTGTGTATGTGTTAAATTAGCGTTTCCTTTTCCTCCCAGGAACAGCCACCGCGTGTCCCTCAGTCCTGCTGAAGCGCTTGGGGGGGACGAGCCCGTACACGGCCGGCTGGCTGCTGGGCTGAAGCCCCCGGCCTCCGCTCCGGCTTTACCTGCTCTGTGCCAGACTCCCCTCCCGCCTCGCCTGGGGACCTTGTCCAGAACGGAGTGACAAGAGGCTGCCCGGGCCTCACCTCCTCTTCCTCAGAGCTGCAGTGGCGGCCCGGAGCGAGGGGCCGGGATCATCCCCAGGAACACAGGTAGCGTGTGCCCGGGTGAGGGCGGCTGTCGGGCCTGAAGGGGCACGAAAAGGCGGGAGAGGAAGGCAGAGCGAAAAAGGGGGAAGGTAGCTCCTCCCGCAGAGTAAAAGGGAGACAGGCATATCCACGCGCAAACGGGTACTGGATTTGAGGGTGGGGGAAGAGCTGTCGCCCTCAGCCTGAGGGGGGAGCAAGGCGCACAAGCTCCCCGAGGGGCTGCGGCGGGGAGGCCCCGTCAGTCAGGCGGGAGCTCGGCGTTCCCTTTCCCGAGGATCTGTGTGGCGGGGCCGGCGTGAGGAGGGCGAGAGCCCCCGGCCCGCGGAGAAGGAGGGCTGCGGCTGGGGG
>VYZV01021942.1:3778-17894 GCA_013401275.1 Pandion haliaetus | reverse complement strand
AATATTATTCTTTCTATATGATTTTCAATAAGATACACTAGCAAATACTGTTTTTCCTTTGCAGATTTTGAGTATTTCAGAGGCTGTTAAGCATGTCATTTAGATCAAAACACAAGTTTAAAAAAATGCAACAGACTTCGAGCAAACAAATGTACTGAACTTGTATCTTAAAAATGTAATATAATGCATTCCTTTCCCTTGTTTAGTTTGGTAACCAAGACAATCACAAAAGCAAAATGGAGGGAAAGCACAGTAATAGTAGGAACAGTATATATTGCCATGGACGATTTATTTGGTTTGGTGGTATGCATAATTTATTATTTCCAGCCACACATAAAGAATTTTTTGTCTAAAAAATAGTAATTGCATTCAAACTCCCATCAGGCCAACTATACAATGCTATATCCCAGAACAGTCAAAAGATCCAAAGAAGTCACATATGAAATTTAAAGTTTTGCAAGAATCCTCTTTTAAAATAAGCCACGTAAGACTGAAATTGCAGTAATAAGCTTCCATTTTCTTAAATTTATCACCTCAAATACCAATGTTGCCTATATTCAAGCCATAAGCATTTCCCTTTGTTACTGAAAATTATTTACTTCTCCAGTATTTACTAAGAATATGAGGCAACCTGGCTCCATTGCCATCGCAGGTTTTCCAGATCTTGAATTGCAAAATACAATTATAAATGTGGTTTAAACTTATTTAAATAAGTGCAGCAAAAGTATAACTTTAAGGAGAGGTTAATGAGAGGCAGCTTTAGTTGAGTTTCCCTTGGATTGTTATCCATGTGGCGTGCAGGCAAAAAGCTGTCTGATATGGAAAAATCAGTTGAAGAAGGACGAGTTCCTGCTTCAGGATGCTTGAGATACTCAAATAGGCTACAAAAGTATTTAAAAAAAAAAATCTTCAAAGTCTTTCAGAAAGTTCTGACAGGCTTGGAAGGGAAATAAAGAACTTTAAAGTGTTTCTTTTAACTCTTTTTGTTCTATACAATAAATGACTGCCTGGATCTCATTTTAGAAACACTGTTGCTTTTAACATTTAAAATAAAACACATGATTTGCATCTCTTGATTAGAAAAAATTTTAATAAAATATCAGATTCCCTAAAAGAGCTCTGATTTTTAAGCATCATGTATTCTCATCTCAGAAAGTATCTCTCAGGTCTAAAATATTCCAAAGGTAATACCAATATAAAAAGCAGAACAAAATAAATAAACTGTGACCCATCTTCACAAAATAATCCTAGAAGCAACGTGGATATATTGAATCAATCTTGACAACAATTTCAAATCTCTCTTCAAAACCTCTGCATCTAATAAAGCATTTATTCCACAATTACTATGTTAGTCAGTTCTATTAGCAAATACAAACAATTTTAATATGGACTCAATGTCACAAACTTTTAAATTGATTGAAAGGTAATTACATCATTTAATGCTGTTTTCTTTCAATGTAAAAAAAAACCCCAAAAACAACAAAAAATGCAGCAGCCATCAAAACATCAGTCATCTCTAATCACGTGAAGTTAGAGAATGATTGATAGTCATTTGGTATAAGGGTAAAACCGAAGAAATCAACATTATGTCCACACTACAGGGAACTCGGTTGGAAGCCGGGCTTTTCAATGGTTGATGGATCAAATCAAGAATCTCATCATAGCTCACTGATGTCTCCTCCATCCTTTAATGAAAGCTAATTTTGTATATGACAAATGAGGGCTGAAAAATTTTCAAAATTTTCTTCTGCCAAGTTAAGAAGTCTCTATCTTCCCTGTTGAGAAACCCTACTACATTAAAGTATCTTTTACTTAATATCAGTTCTGGAAGCTGAAGCTAACACTGATCCTCCAGGATTGTTGTCCAGTAACACTATGTTCTGTGTTATTGTTCTAGCCTGTGTTATTTAAAGGTACTTAAGTTTTGAAAATGTTTCTAAACTAAAATTGTAAACATTGTTTTATTCTTGTTAGTCTGCCCAATATGTTTAACAGAAGTTCTTTTTAAAAACTACTGTCCTTCATAACTTCTTCTTTTACTTTAGAATATCTAATTTACAGTTTAATCTCCATTCTGGAGAAATAAAATTATACTGTGAACCTGCAACTCTTCCTTCATCCAGGTATCTTTTGAACATTATTATTATTATTATCCTATGAATCATTCTGCTTGATGCAAGAAATTATGAATTTAGCTTACAGCCAGAATCAGGCAGGAGACAGGTATAGATGACCATATTGTCTATCTAGCTTTAAAATGTATGAATTAATTCGTTTAAAGAGGGTTGCTGATCTAAAGAAACAGATTACAGACGCATGTCTTACTAGATTAGTACTTCAGATCCTGTCCAGATAAAAGGTAATAAGAGTTATTGGGCGAGGTAGGGGGGTAGGAGGAGCTGGGGAGAGTTTGGGACCTTAGAAGTCATTTTACAATACAACATCCCAGTAAATAGGTAAATGAATTTTAAAGATACTTGCGTATTTAGTCTTCAAAGAAAGACCAGAGGTTTTCTCTCAACTGTAGACAAATCAGCCAACGCCTTAGTTCGTATATTATGCACGCTGGCAATCAAGACTAGAGATGACTCTGAACAGTGACATTGGTCAAACCTGATGAAGAGGCATCATGGGGAAACTTGTTTTGATTGTGCTAAATTGTAATTCGATGAAGTAACTGCAGCTCCTAAGCCAGACTATATTTGTATTGTTAATTTATAAATGGAAAAAAACCCTTAACTTGATGTCTCACAGAAAGCAGATGAGGAAGTAACTGATTGAAATAAATTCCTCAGCATACTTTATTTACAAATACCTTCTCAAAGCCTAATGCAAGTTTATTATAAAATGTTCTATAAAATCAGTGTTTGTGGACAGAGAAGGAAAGGACATTAGGTATGGAGAGAGAGTTTGCAGAGCTGCAAATCACTGGCACAGTACTCAGTATTTGCAAAGAACCTACGATGAATGAACTCAGTCCTTGAGAGCTAACCCCAGAGGACAAACCAAATTGCTTTGGAATAATATACATAAATGGGATCTCTAAGATCAACAAGACAACAATGGTTGTCCAACTATAAAAACATTTTCGAGGTCCATATCCCAGGGAATTTTTATTTAGCAGATTAATTTTTGCCAGTGAAGGAAAACTCTCTTGCCATCTTAAGATGCTTTAACAATTCCAGTGCAACAAATTGTCCGCCAAATATCCGTAATTCATTTGTCTTCGTGCCAGAAAAAAGATTTCTATTACAGTAACCCTAAGTTATGTTGGACAGTAGGTTAAAAACAAAGCCTGGTTTGCAAATAATTAATGCCACAAAGAAAATATGAGCATTAGCTCTATGCAACAATTGTACAACACTTCCTCCTTCTACATGGAAGCAAGTGTCACTGCCTTGGGGTTTCAATGATGTGTTTTTAAAGAGGATAAGACATTATGACAAACAATTCCTCTGCAGACATATACCATCAAGAACTTTTTTTTTTCTCTCCAGTGAAACACATAAAGATAGTGGGAAAATTCCATCTTTCCATATTCTTAATTCATAAGTAGTTTATTTTAAAATAATTTTAAGAAAATCTTCTATTCTTCATCTGGCCATACATTTTGCCAAATAAAACAATATCCCAATCCCAAAAATGTAGCATTTCCTTTTGGGAAAAAATTATCAGCACTACAAAACAAAGAAAGGTGGCACAGTAAGAAGAGCTTCATCCTCATGTCACTATCCTTTCTGTAAATCAGACAAGCTCTGTATTTCTAATGTGAACATTCTCTCCTCTGCATGTACATAAATAACTGAATATGGCACCTTTACTAAGATTTATATTCATGCATATATTAAAATACTCCTATTAATAAAAGCAGGCTTCTCAAAAAAAGAAAAAGCCCTGAAGATCAAATTTTCAGCTGATAAATTATTTAGGAAAAGGCAACCTTTTAAATATTATATACCTATATTTCCTGAATTCTGCTTCTCTTTCCTCCCCCCTCCCCCCAAAAAACATTTACAGTATATTATGAATTATTCTGTGCCTTACAAATCAAGGTAACAAATCTCTTCTCAACAACTGTTTAAGGGACAGCCTCATCCTTGAACAGTAGATGCTGGGCTTTCCAAATTTTGTCTCCTTTTAAAAGCTAAGGATTCTAAAAATCTAGCAACTTTCTCAAAAGTCTGGAAGACTTGAATGCAAACAAGAGGCAAGTATCAATTAGGGTATCGTTTTATTCAGGCTAACCTTTCCGTGACAGTTTTATATAGTCATTTACTTTGGCCATCAACTTGCTATCGATCCCAAAGCAAGCACAAATCAAACTTGATCAGAGTAATTCTGTCTTCAGCTAGGCAGGTATGCATTGCCTTACAATGGATTAACACCCTTTCTTACACCTGTGTGCTGGACATAGAAGATGTAAAAGGCCTCTTCTTTTTCTGTATTGGCCTTTTAAAATTAATACATGGAAAATTTCACTTCCTCAAGTCAAACACTTGTCCCAATGTCGTGGTTTAACCCCAGCCAGCAACTAAGCACCACGCAGCCGCTCACTCACTTCCCCCCCCACACCCAGTGGGATGGGGGAGAAAATCGGGAAAAGAAGTAAAACTCGCGGGTTGAGATAAGAACGGTTTAATAGAACAGAAAAGAAGAAACTAATAATAATAATAATAATAATGATAACACCAATATACAAGTGATGCACAAAGCAATTGCTCACCACCCGCTGACCGACGATGCCCCCCCCACCCAGTTCCTAAAACATCACATGGTATGGAATACCCCTTTGGCCACTTTGGGTCAGCTGCCCTGGCTGTGTCCCCTCCCAACTCCTTGTGCCCCTCCAGCCTTCTTGCTGGCTGGGCATCAGAAGCTGAAAAATCCTTGACTTAGTCTAAACACTACTTAGCAACAACTGAAAACATCAGTGTGTTATCAACATTCTTCTCATACCTAACTCAAAAACATAGCACTCTACCAGCTACTAGGAAGACAATTAACTATCCCAGCTGAAACCAGGACACCCAATCAATTCAATACTAGGAATCAATCAATTTCTTACTAGGAATAGCAAAGCATATAAAGTACCTGACATGCTTCACTGAGAGTCGTGATTATACATAATCCATTAAACTGTACTTGTTTAGGAAAAATTGGCCCTATGAATAGGACCAGCTACAAAGTTAAAGGGCTACATATCTTCCATTAATTGGTAAGAGCAAGCTGCACTTGGAAAATGCATTCATTTATTTTGATCTAGCCTTATTTATTTGCCTACATTTTTTAAACTAACTTCCTCCACCTCAAAGTCTTCACGTATTCTGTAATTGAACCCTGTATCTCCTACTGTGCATGCACTCCTAGTTTTTATTACAGTGGCCTTTCCACATTCACTTGACAGTAAGTCATATTTCAGCTAAGGAGCTCTTTTCTGACCTACTACAATTCCTTCATTTCAGAAAAAATATTTTTATTGAGGAAGAGGGCATTACTCACAAGCCTACAGAACACAGTTTACTACTTGCTACATTCATTCTGTGAGGAGTTTCACACTTTGGAAAGAATAGTATAAATTTGTTCAAAGCTAAGCACTACCTTTGTAAGTACATACCATCACATGCACACTCTGTCAGTCTAGCTGGTAATTTCAGAACGAGATACCACAAACAAAGCGCTTTTCTTCTTTTAAGTTCTTCCTGCTTAGTAAGTTTTTCAACCCATGAGAAAAGAAGTAAGGTTTGTGAGACTGCCGGTCAGTTATTTCTCATTCTTGAATTTCACAGTTGGGTAAAAAACTTAAATAAAAAGCTGTTTTCAAGAAAAAAAATAGATTCCTGTTAAAAAATACCACCTTTCTCCTTTTTGTTTTTGTTTCATAGTGAACACAATGCTTGATGAAAAAATGACAGTACCAGAGACTTATATCCCCCTATATCATCAGAATAATAAAGCAGTGACAAGGGTTATCACTCTCTGCCCCCACATACACACACTTTCCCCTTCCCCTTAATGTGCTTTGGGTGAGCCTAAAGGAAGCACCTCTAGCCATAACCAGTCAAACTGGTCTTGATATCCACAAAGCCTTTGCAGCTAATAGGAAATTAACCTGAAGACAAGGAACAGTTTCACACACACAGAGGACCAGGAACATAAGCAAAGACTCCAGGGGTTGACTGGAGTTCCAAAAAAGGATAAACAAATCCTTTCAACTGCTGCCTAATACAACATGTGAAACCACAGAAAAGATGCTCCATTTCTTTGCTGGTCACAAATCTAATTAAATATAACCTCCACTTTCCCAGATCAGCAGTAGCACATTATTTCCATTCAGCGTTCTTAGTTCAACAAGACCCTTGTCCCAAAATTTCAGCCAGCACCTTGTCAGGGAAAAAATAAAAACATTTTCTATGCTGACATACATCATGTGATTATTTCCGTGTACTGCTGATGCAAGTATCTCCTTTTCCTTCAGTCTCACATTGTGACCACCAACACTTTTATATTCTGGCCTGTCACCCTCTTCTTTTACTGTCTGTACATATTTACAACCATATCTACCTTTACGTCTACGGAAAGCTCAACACAACCAAGCACTGAGCTTAGTTAGGATTTCTGGGTTGTGTCTACTGCCAACTGAAGTATTTATTGCAAATAAGTATTTCCTTACATATTTTAATGGCATACACATTTCCAGTATTTGCCTCTGCTATAACTTAGAAATACTACATTTTCTTTTGAGATTTTGCGCAAAGTAATTTTTCAATATCAGGAGATGCATTTAGCCAGACAGATTTGGTTTGTGCGCTTGGGGGTAAGTCTTTATACACTAAGTGATTTGGAAGAAACAAGGAAGTACTGAGGGGTTTTGTCTTCACATTATTTCTGTTTTCCAAATCTATGTTTAGGTCAAGCTTAGAAAAAATACAATTCAAGTACTGGCCAAGTTTTTATACAGTAAACTAGAACAGAAACCAGCATTTATAATGCATTTTAAAATACTGAAATACCTTGTGTTAACTTCCTTCCAAAAGTGAAAGTTTGTAACAACAACTCAAGAACTACAATATCGTAGAGTATCAACAGTTACAGAGGGCACTAAGATACTGTATTTTAGGATATTTTGCAATGTTTCAAATACAGTCCGGATGCTCACAAAGGCTTACAGATTCACACATGTCTCAATGCCAATACACACAACTTTAGAAGCCAAATACTTTAGAAGTAATTGACATAATGGCAGAAATTTAAAACGCTGGAGGATATCTAAAATGTAAACATAACTCCCATTTTGGTCAAGCAAATACCTTTTAAAAATTGCATCAAGACTAGAACTAACAGAGGTCTTCGCGTGGCAATGGTTCAAAGCTGCACCGGGGGAGGTTTAGAGTGGACATTAGGAAGCATGTCCTTACCAAGAGGGTGGTCAAACACTGGAACAGGCTTCCTAGAGAGGTGGTCGATGCCCCAAGCCTGTCTGTTTAAGAGGCATTTGGACAATGCCCTTAAAAACATGTTTTAACTTGGTCAGGCCTGAACTGGTCAGGCAGCTGGACTAGATGGATCGTTGTAAGTCCCTTCCAACTGAAACAGTCTATTCTATTCTATCTCATTCTGCTTCAGAAATATGACTAAGCAAATGAAATGCAAATCATGATGTCATAATCTTTAGTTTTGCAACAGCAAATAATTCCTATCAAAAAAACTGAATGAATTTGAATGTATAATCTAAATAATACGTTAGAACTGCAATCATCAGTAATTCTTTCCTGTAGTAAATAGCTGTGACAGCAAGGTGGTCTAATTAGACTTACAGCCAGACTGAACAATTCAATCCCAGAACTTCCAGATAGATATAAGAAATTCTGAGTTATCTAAACTTAGATAGAGCAAAGAAAGTATATCCTATTAAATTGGGATTTGCCAGCAAATTAAATTTACTGTTGATAAAAAACAAAGTCTTAACTGAAACATTCTCTACTTTCTCTCAACTGCTATGAACATTAGTAAAAGGAAATTTATTTACCAGTTATAGGGGTAATTTGTTTGGAAGCTGGAATTGAGTTTCTCAAATACAGTTTAAAACCCTGTCAGATTCAGTGACTGTTTTCTCAGCGTGCCAGGTAGGATTCAGTAGCAAAATATTGAGAATTCAATTCATATAACAATGATTAGGCAGTACTAGCAAAAGAATCAGGAAACAGAGACCAGGCCCACTTAGAACAACAGAGGTAAGCATGCAGATGTATCCAACTGAAAAGCACAATCAGTTCTCCTATCAGGAAATTTATTTTTGTCCTATGTGACTGTTGCTCCTGGACTAAAACCACAACCATTTGGAGCTTCCCTAAATCAGAAAATGGCATCACATCAGTGTGATCTTGAGCGGAGGCAGGTGAAATCTCTCCCTCTTACCACCTTGTTGAGCTAGCAGATTTCCCAAACACTGAACTGAAAACTGATTTCAGACATCAATGTCATTAGTAACTATTTCAGCAAACGTGAAAAAAGACAGGGTGAACACACACGCAGGCGGGAAGCAGCAGGAACTGATTTTTTCCCTCAGTCAAACCAAGTCCACAAGTCTCCTTCCAGCACAAAATTTCCAAGTATACATTCATTATGTGTTTTCGTATGTTATGCATCTTTTTCAAAATTTTCTTTCAAACAGAAGAAAAGAGTTATATTGACAAAAGCATGAGCTAAAACTTACAGCCAAAACCCTGAGCACTGGAAGTAAGCAAAAATGTTTATTCACTGCCAACAAAATACTGGAACTTGTCACAAATTCAATGCACATAACCCTCCCTGACCATTTCAGCAGTCAGACTACAAAGCCATTTTAACATAAGAAGTACATCCAAAACATCCACATGAAGTCTGAAGAAGCAGGATGTAATGTTGACAGATGCAAACCCAAGTTCTGTTTTGTTGGGGTTTTTTTCTTCCATGCTAAAGAAAAGAAAGGATCAATAATTAAAGCAGGGTGTGCAACTTCCACTAAAGAGTTCTCTTGGGACAAAACCAGAGGAAAACAGTTCATGTTCGAAGGATGGACACTTTATATAAAACTATAAATCTGCTCATGGTACCTGATGGATTTGTCACGGCTTTGTGAACTATGCACAGATCCAAACCAGAGGAAACCAACTTGAAATTTGATCTTATTGTTATAGCCTGTATATTGCAGATGGAAATACATGCTTGTATTCACACAGTTAAGATATTTTTAAAAAAAAAAAAAGTATTTTTTTTAAGTGCCTATAGCTCTTCAGTGATTCCTAACATGTTCTGTGAGGAATTTCACATATTGGTCATTGAATAGCATCTATACATTGCACGTATATTTCTGTATTCTTTAAATCAGAAGTTCTGTGCCACTGAGGCTAGACTGACTCCAGTATCTAAGTTATCTTATTTACACAAGAGAACACAAACCTTTTTCTTCCCTGTAGAAAGGAGTTACCATCCACTACTTCTTAATGTCTGGCAGCGTGTGTAAGACCTTTTAGAGGAAACTCTACTGTGTGGTGGAAGAGGTATTTAATATTCACACCACCAATGAAAACAACAAACATTGTGATAAATCAGGTTTTTTTCTGTACAACTACAGCCACTAGGCAACAGACTGCCCTGCAATCCAGCAAAGCAAACAACCCCTACAGGGCAGGGAACACTGCCATAAAAGGGTAGACTCACTCATAGGTAGCTGCCAAACTTTGCTAATGAACGTTATTTTCATCAGAATAAAATCAGCTGCTGCTGCTTTGAGAGACACAGTCCATGTACAACATTCATGCCAATTAAATTAACATCATGTAGTCAGAATTTGCTCTTCTAGATAAGAAGAAAAGTTCAGGGAAGTAGGAAACAGTGGGAAAAAATACGGTTCAGGAATCAAGGTCAAGCTTTTATTCCCAGTTTGGTCATCAGCTGTTGATGACCTGAGGGAAGTCATCTCACCATGTGTCCCAAACACATTGGATTTTAAAACAGATTTAAAACTGCTTACCTGTTTTACAGAGCTCTGAAATACACTGAGAAGTGACATATTTTCCTATGAAACAGTTCAGTAGCTTCACCAGAAGAAGGCACTGTTAAATCCATACACACACACACACACACAAAAACCCTTACCTTCTCCAGGACTGACTGCAGATGGTAGATTGGTCCAGTCTAGGGTCCAGTTGGGGCACGGATGAGGAGAAAACTTTGCTTCAATACCATTTACCTATGTGAAAAGGGTAAATGAAAAAATTAAGAGCCTGATCCTTTACCCACTGAAGTTGGTAGCAAAATTCCCACTGAATTTAATGGCATCAGATCAAACTGTGGAACGCTTTCAGCTTAACTGAAACCAAACAGGCAGCTGACTCTGCATTATATGGGATTCAAATTATGTATTTCTCTCTTTTTCACAAGAAAGCCCTGTTAATTTTCTTTAGAAAATGCTGTCAGCCTCGCAAAAAATATTGAGAGTTATGGAACATGATGGCGGGTTTTCTTTTTTCTTTAACAAAACTCATTAGGGTTCCCGGATATTCAAAGCTCTAATCAAATAGCAAAAACCCAACAGAAACAATAGAATAATGAAGCCAAACATAAAAGCAACGGGTTTTGTCATCCTTTATATAAATATCTTTAAAAGAAGAATACAATATTGCAGTTCAAACAAAAAGTTACTTTGATTATTCAGAATTACTGATAGGGCTTCCAGCAGTCGTATCTTTGCTCAATTCCTGAATCGATCAAATACCACAACAGAACAAAAAAGTAAAATCACTTCTAAGTCAATGTGTATCAAACAGAAGATGGACAAAAGGTATTTAACTGTTCAAGGCTGTCAGACTTAGCTTCTGCCATTCTAATAAATTTCACGTATTCCAAACTGAGCAGAATATTACTATTAAAAATAACTCATTTAGAAGCTTAAATTACCATTAACTTAGTCATAGTTGGCCTTGGACCACCTATAAAATGACTGTCTTCATTCTCCTCTTCTAATTCATCAGGAACTGAAGAGAAGTCTTGTAGCTGTTCCTGTGGAGCAGACATCAACTCTGGAAGCTGGAGAAGCTCCATTTTGCATTTGCCAGCAGCTTTCTTTACTCCAGGTACTTCTTGAACTCTTTGATACCAACTGGCTATCAGAGGCAAATTTACCAGATTTTTGCCTTGTTTTTTGCTGGAAACCTAGAAAAATAATATGGAAAAGTTACTTGCTACTGTAAATTTCTTCCTACAAGCCACAAGAAGACATGAACTACAAGAAGTGAGCTCAGCTGGATGCCAAGCATGCTTACTCATAGCATGATAGTAATGCAAAAAGCTAGCTAGTTAAGAGCTCAGACCTGCAGGTAGAATTGCCAGTTGGCCATTTAGACTTTATCTGCAATTCCCATTTGCTTAATAGGATAAGAAGGTTTACATAACCAATTTCAATCATAATTTCAGTCAGTAACAGGAAAACACAATTTAAATAATATTCTTAATTATCTGCTAATTCCTAACAAGGGAATGATTCATTTTGGTTGGTAATCACAAAAAAAAAAAAAAAAAAAACCAAACCAAACAGTAATTTGCAATGAATACTGAACCCTGGGCAAGACATTATGGTACCTGAACGCTCTTCTTTCCCACAGGCACCCTGCAGCCCTTAAAAGCTCATCCACTGACAGCTGTTTTGCTAGCAACTGCAAGCCTGAAATACCTTTGACTATGTAGTAACAGCAAAACAGGCACAGGCACAGATTGTCCCTAGTCCTTACTGAAGTCTTTGCACTACATCTGTGACTTTTTTTTTTTACTAGAACTGAACCCAAAACTTTTTTTTTAAATCATATATTTACTCAAACATTTTACCAGCTTAACTTCATACTTTTATATAAAAATAGTAACTAGTATCTTTCTTTTTCTGAATTAAGTACATATGATGGTGAGATGAAGAGGCCTTCAATAGAAATTAGAATTTTAAGTGTAAAAAAAAAAATTCTTAAGTAAGAACATGATGCACATATTACAAAAAAAGACACCCAAACCACATTTTTACATGAAGACCAGCTAATTTTAAAAAGGATGCATTTGGTGAACTCAAATAATTTTTGTTCAGGTTCCCAAATGTTCTAGAACAGTGAAGATCACCCTCTTACAGGAGACGTTGTGAAGACTCCATCCTTAGAGACACTCAAAACCTGACTGGACACAACCCTGGGCAACTGGCTCTAGCTGACCCTGGTCTGAGCAGGGGGGTTTGACAAGATGATCTCCAGAGGCGCCCTCCAACCTCAACTATTCCAACTTCAACTATTCTGTGATGCTGTGCCTCCTTTAAGCAGAAAATTAAAAATCATGATTACAGGAAAAGGCAGAAAAAGCCATGCAGAAACAGTGCTCCTCCACCTATCTGTCTTCAGTGTGGAAACAGCAATTGGTAAAGAACACTTGAAATGACAGAAAATTTCAAGCAGCTTTCTTGCATGCTGTGTTTATCATGTTCTTAGAGTAATCATAAGTAATTAGTAATAGCTAAAGGAGCAAAAGGAGGATGAACTGTGTAATTTTAGTATCTAATTCAATATCCTAATAGTAACACAGGCAGAAATACATTAATTCAGTTAAGGAAGAAGGCTTTTGGAAAGCAATTCTAAGAGGCACTGTTACACTTGATAACAAATGTTCTAAATTGTATTTTTAAAAGTGAATAGTGGTTTCTCCCAGATGGAGAAGGGAGCTTTTGTTATTCTTCTATTAATTTTAAACAGTTACAACTAATAGAAAGTGTAACAAAGCTAAACTCAGAAAGATAACAGAAATGGAATGAGGTAATGAAAAACAACTCTTCAGCTTTATTATCTTACTTTTGGTAATTATAATTACAATCAGATAGTCAGGTCTCCTCGTATTTGTTGTATGATACTTCCCAGACACATACCCATTGAAGACTTCATTATTATTCACACCCTTAAAGAAAAGTGGAAGTGCAACTATAATGATTTTTTTTTAAACACAGTCCAGGAAGTCCAGTTATATAAGTGGTAAGTAGCATTTTAATACAGAATTAAACTCTGGCACTTCCATCAACAAGAGCAGTTTCAAGCCACTGCCTGCAAGAAGGTTTCAGATGCAAGTTACTCAATTTTGATAACTGTAGGAATCAAGGCAAAATTGCTTAGGAAATGATCATTCACCAGAGAACAGAAATAAAGCAACATTATCCCAGAGCTCTTACAATTTAGGTAAAAATGAAACTGAAAGCCAGTTTCTTAGGACAATCCTTGGTGTGAACTAACACAAATGTATTACACAATATATAGTTCATAAGTTGCAGACCACCAGGGCTCAAGGGTCACACATGAAAAGCAAATAAACACAGCATTTTCAGCTGCCTACAGCACATCTACAGAATGATTTCAACTGGATTGCTGAAATCAATTAAGCATCTGATCCCAGAATCTTCTCATGCCTAGCACCAGTAAATCAAACATTACTGTAAAAAGTTATGCTTTTCTTATTTAAAAAGGCCTTGGAAAAATAAAGATGACTGAAATACATTAAAGTTTTTAAAATAGTGGGAAAGCATTTTGTCTTACTACTTTTGTTTAGTATCATCCATACAGAAGTTGCTGTTAATCCTCAACTACGTGACTTGCAAAACAAACAAACAAAGCAGAAAAATTAATAACCATGTCTGTAAAATAACTCATCATCTTAATTCAAAGGTAGCCATATTAACCTACTTCTGGACTCCCATATTGCTATCATGCAGAAATCCACTGAGGATGATGATCTTGGTTAAAGAAGTTATAAATTGGACATTTGTCACATATTAATGTTCGCTAGTAACTATCTTGATTTTAGAGGCTGTTTCTCTGAATCTGACTGACAGCATCTTCTCCAGGAATTCCATTTGTTTTCAAACACCATAAGGCAAATTTAGCAAAACAACTTGCAAAATCAAAATGCAAATACCAACTTCACTCAGAGCTCTTCCTGGCAACAGACACCAGTTTATCTATCAGTCTCATAGAGTAACTGCAGGAATACTGGTAGTAGGCAAACTTACTGTATCATTTTATTGTCATGGGAAATGAAGACACAGCTGTCATTTCCTTAATTC
>VYZV01021937.1:41181-56539 GCA_013401275.1 Pandion haliaetus | reverse complement strand
CCACTATATCTATTTAGAGATTAAACCAGCAGATCAGTAAAAATTCTTATCTTCCTGAGAAAACCATCTTACACTTTTTCATTAAACATATTGACTGGTGTTCTGAATGGGATTAGATTTTTTAATTTTTTCTTAATCACAGGTTGTTTTCAGATTAGATTCAAGCATCAAATATTCCTTTATGTGCAATCTAATGGAAAAAAAAACCCCAAAACCCAACAAACGGCAATGGAGCACTGTTCAAAAATTTCTGGGTTACATTTGAACAAAACAAGTCAGGAACCAGAGCAGAATAGTTAGACTGGCACACCATACCCAGACTAGATAGCCATGCTGATCTACTTCTTCCAAAGCAAGAATTTTTGTGCCATATGAACATATAAGAGCATATAAACAATTAGGGCATATTAAACACATAATTTAATATGTCTGACAATGTTTCAAAGTTCGTGAGATGAGCAATGAGCCAACATAGGTTCATTTGCAGGTGAACTTGCCGATTGCTGATTAAAGCCTTGCAATGTCAGATCTGAGATATTTCCTCAAGCATGAAGGTCTGATTCAGTTCTCACCTGGGATTCATAAGGTAAATCTTTCATGGACAACGTTTGTAGATCTGAACTGAGAACTTGATATGATCACTTCACACTGTAGGAAGTCCGCAGAGGCCCTCTTCTCTCAAACTGTGCAAGTTTTCCTTGCTTGCAGGATATTCGCTTAGTGTGGGTCTGCATTTGCACAGAAATCCTTGCAAGAGCAGCCTCAACATCACCACTTAAGGGGAACAGGCAGACTGGCTGACAGAGACGGAATTTACCTTTCCCATGCTGCTGTGTTATGGCCTCTTTGTAGTCTGGTCTTTTTAAGGGCAAGTGACTCCAAAGTGGCTTTGTGAGGATGCAGACTGTCATTGGAAGCAAATATCAGGTTCCTTTTTATCTTTTTATTCCAGTTTCACGTTTGGCCAAATGCATGGAGGTTCCTGCCTTGTTTCTAATCATCAGTTTGTATGCTTTATTTGACAGATTTTTTTTATTTTTTTTTATTCTCTGTACCATGGTCTAAGGGTGATATTAAAATGCCAGGCAACAAATTAAATCGATGCTTCCACAGAATTTCTAGAGCTGTGGTTATTGAGAAGGAAGAAGGCAGCATGCAAATTGGTAACAAATGAAAATGGGAAAGAAGATAGCAATAAACCCGCAGCAAAGTTAGGCCCCATTGCTAGAAACTAAGGTTTAGCCTGCCTAAAAATTGTTAACATGGTGCTAAGGCAATATAACCATGTCCCATGAAAAGAACCATGTCCCATGAAAAGAATCCAATTAACTTTCATCTGTTCACACCTGTGGAAAAGAAATGCATTCAAGAGCAAGAATGAAGGGAGCTGGTTTGCCAGTAAAGTTAGTTTTGCCACATATTATTTTCAATATATTTCCAGATTACCTGAAAGTCTGGCCTAGATTGCTAAGAGAACCTGGCTGCATATTTCTTGGTTGTAACACTAATGCCTTTGTATTAGAAGTGGTCCTGAACTAAAAGTCCTGACTGAAACCTTCTGAATTCTGAAGTGTTCATAGTTGATCTCCAGATGTTCAGGCTTGCATTCGTACTGGGTCTGTGCTTCTTCTGATCAGTTATTCATTAGCAAAAATGCAGGAATCCAGTCTCATCTGAGCTGACGTGAGAACATCACGAGTAATTACTTACTTCAGCCTCTTGTATTCTGAGCATGTCCCCACTTGTCACAGCTGAAGGCCGGGTGCTGTTTTCTTCCTTCATTTGGTTATCAGTAGTCTTGCTAGTTGCACAGGTGCAGTTTTTCCACAGTGGGATGTTACAGCTGTCAGCCAAAGCAAGTATGATTTAGAAATTTTACTCGTGGTTTGTTTGGCTACTTTTGCAACGGTCAGCATTGCTGCTTTAAGACAATAGTGGTAGGAATGTGCCTGTCTCACCTGTGTGGCTTGCTTTGCTTAAAAAAAAGTCTTACTGCTTCAAGGAACCACGTTTACTGTTTATAAAGAACGTTTAATGAGATAATCTAGCTCTGCTCATGGACAAGATAGTTACACCAGGCTTCTGAGAGAACATGTATCACTTAACAGTATTTTCGTTACTGTTTTTGTCATGGAATGGCTTAAAATGCAAAACAGCTGACTCTAAAATTCAGAATTGAACATCAGTTCCTCCAATATGAGGATGTATCCTCACCTCTGAGTGGGAGTTCTGCTGTTTAATTGGTGTAAAGCTTCTGGGGAGAAAAAAGCTGTCATTTATTTGGGAGTCTCAGAAACCTACAGTATAATGAAAAGCTCTGTAAAAGGGCAGTGAGAGCAAAAGACCTCCACAAAAAGAGATCAGAAAAGTTTCTAATTGAAAGGCAATGAGAGGATTAACTGTAATCCAGTTAACTGTACATAAGAAGCAGGTTATACTAGCCTGTATCTGAGCTGTGTGAATATAGTTGGCTCATGTGTGATGCCATGTAGGTATACCCAGGATGCTTTGAACTTTTATTTCAGTTCACTGTGAAGTTTTTTAACCTGATCACCTATCTTCACATTTTCCATATCTTGGGAAAACATGGTATGATATGGAATGCTTTGGGTTGGAAGGGGCCTTTAAAGATCATCTAGTCCAACCCGCTGCCATGGGCAGGGACATCTTTCACTGGATCAGGTTGCTCAAAGCCCCATCCAGCCTGGCCTTGAACACCCAATGATGGGGCATCTACCACTTCTCTGGGCAGCCTGTTCCAGTGTCTCACCACGGTCATAGTAAAAAATTTCTTCCTTCTGTCCAATGTAAACCTACACTCTTTCACTTTAAAACCATTGCCCCTTATCCTGTCACTGTAGGCCCTGATAAAAAGTGCCTATCTTTCTTAAAAGCCCCCTTTAAGTACTGGAAGGCTGCAATAAGGTCTCCCAGAGCCTTCTCTTCTCCAGGCTGAACAACCCCAACTCTCTCAGCCTTTCCTCACAGGAGAGGTGTTCCAGCCCTTGGATCATTTTCATGGCCCTCCTCTGGACCCACTCCAACAGGTCCGTGTCTTTCTCATACTGGGGACCCCACAGCTGGATGCAGTACTTCTGGTGGGGTGTCACCAGAGCAGAGCAGAGGGGGAGAATCACCTCCCTTGACCTGTTGGCCACGCTTCTTTTGATTCAGCCCAGGATACGATTGGCTTTCTGGGCTGCAAGTGCACGTTGCCGGCTCATGTCCAATTTTTCATCCACCGGTATCCCACAGGGCTGCTGTCAATCCATTCATCCTCCAGTCTGTATTGATACTGGGGGTTGCCCCGACCCAGGTGCAGGACCTTGCCCTTGGCCTTGGAGAACTTCATGAAGTTCACACTGGCCCACTGCACAAGCCTGTCAAGGTCCTGCTGGGTGGCATCCCTTTCCTCTAGAGATCAATTGCACCGCTCAGCTTGGTGTCATCCACAAACTTGCTGAGGGTGCACTCAATCCCACTACCGGTGTCACTGATGAAGATATTAAATAGTACTGGTCCCAGTATGGACCCCTGCAGGACACCACTCGTTACTGGTTTCCTTTTGGACATCAAGCCATTGACTGTAAGTCTTTGGATGTGGCCATCCAGCCAATTCTTAATCCATCTAACAGTCCATCCATCAAACCCGTATCTCTCCAATTTAACAGCAAGAATGTTGTGGGGGACCATACCAAAGGCCTTACAGAAGTCCAGGTAGATGACATCCATAGCTCTCCCCTTCTTCACTGATGCAGTCACTCCATCGTAGAAGGCCACTAGATTAGTCAGGCATGATTTATGCTTGGTGAAGCCGTGTTGGCTGTCTCTAGTCTATACATATATATATATATATACTGCATTCTTTACTCACAGAGGAATAGGGCTCCTTTGTGTTTGTTCCCTATAAAGGGAGAAGATGCACTGTAATGATGAGGCCTTTCTGCAGAAGGAGAATGTAGAGAAGCTGTGGCATTATTCTGTCTAAAGAGCATTTTCTCACCACTTTAGCCTCTAGTAGAGTCTGTTGCATTCTTCATTAGTAAAATCCATTATCAGCATGATTTCTCAGGCTCACAGGCAAAAGGAATAACAATAAGAATTTCATCTAAACCTGATTGAAAGTAGTAAATTATTGAACTACCTCTGATTTTAATGAGCATTTAAATTTCTGGTATAACACTGTTGGCAACTTCAACAATAAATTCGGCAGCTGTATAAGAAAGCCTCTGCCAGGCAGATAAATGAAGAGCTTCGTAAACTCATGCAGTTCAACATCAGATGTCATTAAGTTGACTAAAGACACACATCTGAGACTGCTGTACCTTCAGGCTATTCATTTAAGTCCATTTAGTTTATTTTCTCTGGGAAAAACTTTATGTATAAGCTGCAAGTCCAGCCTGAATCAGACCAGATAAGGATACAAAATGCTTTTATTACTGGTCAGCATAAAGACTAAAGTATTTTATTCCTTCTTCACCACGTTGGAAATCATTTATTACCTGAGAAGATCACAGGCACTCTGGAATGAAATACCCTGAGGATGCAATGTAGACATGTTCTGCAGACTTCATTGATGATGTGCACTTAAACTCTAAACTGGCATTTCCAGCATTCTCCATAGTCACAGGTTGACCAACATCTGAAAGACAGGATCAGCTTTTAAGTCCATTCACAGTGTCGTGGTTTCAGGTCAGCTCAGTCGGTAACAAAGCACCACGAAGCCGCTCACTCACCCCCCACCCCCTCGCCTGGCTACGTTGGGATGAGGAGAAAATACAAAGGCAGGCTCGTGGGTCGAGACAAGGACTGGGAGGGATCACTCCCCACTTATGGTTACGGGCAAAAGACAGGCTCAACTTGGGGAAGAAACAAAATCCATTGAATTTACTACAAATCAAAACAGAAACAAAACACAAGGGTATTAGGAAGGGAAACCAAACATCAGAACAACCTCCCCCCACCCCTCCCGCCTTCCCGGCTCAGTTCACTACCGATGCTGTCTACCTCCTCCCCCCGGCGGCGCAGGGGAACAGGGGATGGGGGTTGAGTCAGCTCGCCACACATCGTCGTTGCCGCTTCTTTCCTCAGGGGGAAGATTCCTCTCTCGTTCCCTGCTCCAACGTGGTTCCTTTCCGCGGGCTGCAGTTCCTCACAAACTTCCCTGGCGCGGGTCCTTTCCGCGGGCTTCAGTTCTTCCCGAACTTCCCTGGCGCGGGTCCTTTCCGCGGGCTGCTCTCCAGTCACACACTGCTTCAGCGCGGTTTTTACCATGGGGTTACGGCCACCTTCGGGAGCTTCCGCTCCACCGTTCACCCCCCTGGGCTGCAGGGCCATCAGCCTCCTCAGGCGCCTCCTCCTCCCCCTCCACTTCCATGATTCCAGTGTCGGCAGCGATGTTCCTCTCAGGTTTCCCAACCCCCACACTACCGGTTCCCCTTCTTAAATATGTTTTCCCAGAGGCGTTACCACCGTCACTCCCCGCCTAGAGGCGGGTCCGACTTTTTGGCGCGCGGGTCCGACATTTTGGGGCAGTGAATTCTTCCAGCAACTTCTTAAAGGGGCCGCCTCTGCAGCCCCCCTCCCTGCCACCGAGGAAAACCACGCCACACAAACCCATAACACACAGCCAGATAATCCTTTTGCTGCAATGACTGTGAATGGCAGCAAGTCCCATGGGGAAAGGGGAAACAGAGCTCATCTTAGAGTTCAGGAATGATTAATGCCTGTTGGTGCACGCTGGGCCCAGACAATTGAGAAACAGTTGCAAATCCTGCTCCAAGCTATCTATCTGTAGACAATTCAGGATTCCTTCCTTACAAGACTCATTGATTTGTGTGTGTATGTCGAAGTTGTAAGATACGCTCCAAACAAGGCCTTGACCCACTTGTTGAAGAAGTAATTCTAACTGCAAACTGACCTAAATATAATACTTTCCACATAGCAAAGAGTAGTGGCACAATTCAGATAAATATGGACCTGTTTCACCATTCTATATGCCATAGCACTCGAGTTTTAAGAGTAGTGTAAAAAGCATGGCCTATCTGAAACATGTCTAGAACAAAACAATTTCGCAGTGCCACCTTTATAATTCCAGTAAAAGTCATTTCAATGAGCCACATTCTGGCATCTTGTCTTGTCTGAAAGGATGGTCCTGTTATCAAAGAAAGAATCTGTCAGAAACATTGTGATTGCCTTGAAATTTCAACTGTATGCTGGGATGTAGAGCCTACAATTGTAATAGGATCACAGAACCACAGACTGGCTGAGGTTGGAAGGGACCTCTGGAGGTGTCTGGTCCAACCCCCCCGCTCAGGAAGGGCCACCTAGAGCCGGCTGCCCAGGACCATGTCCAGGCGGCTTTTGAGCATCTCCAGGGATGGAGACTCCACAGCCTCCAGGGGCAACCTGTGCCAGTGCTCAGTCACCCTCAGAGTGAAGAAGTGTTTCCTGGTGTTTGAGGGAACCTCCCGCGTTTCAGTTTGTGCCCACTGCCTCTGGTCCTGTCACTGGGCACCACTGAGAAGAGCCTGGCTCCATCTTCTTTGTACCCTCCCGTCAGGTATTTACATCCATTGATGAGATCCCCCCCGAGCCTTCTCTTCTCCGGTCTGAGCAGTCCCAGCTGCCTCAGCCTTTCCTCACAGGAGGGCTGTTCCAGTCCCTTCATCGTCTTCGTGGACTCTCCAGTATGTCCATGTCTCTCTTGCACTGGGGAGCCCAGGCTGGACACAGCGCTCCAGGTGTGTGTAGAGGGGAAGGATCCCCTCCCTCGACCTGCTGGCAACGCTTTCCCTGATGCAGCCCAGGATGCCATTAGCCTTCACTGCGGCAAGGGGACGTTGCTGGCTCGTGTTCAGCTTGGTGTCCACCAGGACCCCCAGGTCCTTTTCTGCCAAGCTGAAAAGATACTCCCTTATGTGTAGTGAATCTGTGCAGTACTATGAAATCAGAAAGTCTTTTTCTGCAGCATGATAAACTGCTTAGTTTCCTATCAAGACAAAAGCATATGCCCATTAACGGAACTTTATTGCTTGCTGTGCAGTGAATACCTCACTTATAACACAAATTGACTCACTGTGATTGAGTTAATTTGTGTTTCATACACAGCTGACTGCAGTCTCTATGCATCTTGAGCTCTGTACTTTCCACTGCTGCTAGAAAGGGGTCTATATGCAGGAATAGACAAAGGATGGGGCAAGAATCCCACAAAGGTTCAATCAAATAACAGCACATCATCAAATTTGGATATGGAGCTATTTCTCTGAATTGTACATCAGTCTATACATTGAATTTGCATCGTAATTGTCGTTGCTCAGTGGACCTTTTTTAACAGATAAGAACAATATAGATTTCAAGAGATAAATTTAAACAGAATATTCCTATTTACACCACCCTTGAATCACCTACTTACTTTGCAAGGTCTTTGCTACAGAGAACATCTTTCTTTCACACATACACAAAGTGGAGTATGCCAGCGCTTTCTGTGGTGTTGGCATACTTTGTGCACCTTAATAACATTTAGCGCTTGAGTAGCTCTTCCCATTTCTGGTCAGGAAGTACTTTTCCATTTTATCGGTGGGGAAACTGAAATACAGATAGCTTAATAGCCATCCAGAATTCCACAGTAGGATAGGATGCAGCTGAGCCAGGAATACATGCTGGCATGTTTAAAGCTAAAGTGTTTTATCTTACAACTGGAAAGATATACAAGAATGCGTAACCACTCTTCAGCCATAGTAATTCAATAGCAGTCAATCACATTTCTGTGTCACACTAGCAGCCCAATTGTCTGTACTGCCTCATTCTATCCTTGCAAAGAAATGTTCTTTTAATTTAGAAGTGACCGTAGAAGCAAGAGACATATTTAGCTGCAAAAAAAGGCATTTCAACCTGTATATTTTTAGTCATTAGCTAGCATTTCTCACAGTGAGTTCACAAGTCAGTGGAAGAGACTTCTTTCAAGTTTGCCCCCATGAACCATCACTGTTGGATGGAAGAGCTAGTGCAGGATTTGTCTGACAGCATTACTATGCTAAAGCAGGCAAGAGAGAAGCTTGACCACTTGATTTTCTTAGTGAGAATGGCATGATCCAAATTACATACCTGTGCTTCATAGGTTTTATGAAACACAGTTCATTCCTGTTTTCTCTGTAGCAGGCAGGTGCAAGAGCTTTCAGCTGTACGTGTACTGTTTTGACCCTTTCTCCCACATGAAATTCTTGATAATTCAGTTGCCTTGGTTTGATTTTACTCCCTTGAGTCAGGAAGAGATTTTTGTGGTTTATTATGAAATTGTCTGAGCCAATAGCAGAAACGTGCAGCTCCTCCCCATACTTCTTCCTGCTGGCAGTTTCCCTTCACGTCCCCCAGCTGACTATGCCTTCTGGGCTACACCCTATCTGGAGGAGGCATTCAGACATTATGTCAATGAGATCCATGCCCCAGCCACCCATAGTTGCTTACGTTACCCCAGAGGCTGTGGACATGCAAACATCATTCATCGCTGCATGAATCAGGTTGAAGTCATAGATGCTCATGTAGTAAGCTGTCATCACAAGAGCTCTGGCATGTCCCAAATGTAACTGCTTTTGCTTGCTTGCTTGCAAATTCTCATTGCATGCCAATGAGAATTTAAATCTTCAAATCAATCATGCGCTTAATCTTTCCTTAGAACTAGCAGAAATGCAAGATGCAGAATGAGAATTCCAGGAGTAAACCACTTTTGTTTTCTCACAACTTTCAATGTCTAATTGTCCCTGGTTCCAGCCTATTTGGAAGACCTATTTATGGATAAGGTCTGCAGGTAGTAGAAATATGAGCTGTGAATTGCTTTCTGCGGCTGAGGCAAAAGTTAGTTGGACATGCTCCAACTTTGATTACCTTATTCTCCTTTCTCCAGCCTGCCCTATCTGCCTCCAGCATCTGGTGCACTGTCATTAACTAGGACCAAGAGACCTTGATTTCAATAGTGTCTGAACAGTGACTAACACAACTGAACCTGATTATGGCTTTAGGCTCTGCTGCAGTTGTAATTAATGTGATGAAATAGTTAAACTGAAGTTAGTGGTGAAATGAATCCCAAAATACAGAACTATTAGCCAAGGGCTGATGGACAACTCATTTGTAAGAATGACCACACAGCCTCTAGTGCTGCAACATCAAGGCAATATGACAAGCCTGGTTACTGAGTTTTCTTTGTGTGTTAAAACTATGTCTAAAACCAGTGTTTCCTAAAGGTAATTGCCTTTAGTTTTAAGTGAAGATTTGCCATAGATTAAAAATTGAATTAAATAACACTTCTAATGATATAAATTTTTGAGGACAAATAAAGGCCTATTTGTACTTATTGCCACCTAATATAGACCTACATTATGGGTTTGTGTTCTGATCCCTTTGCTCTAATCAGGTGGACTATTCCCAAAATAACGTGCTCCTCAATATGAACAAAAATGGCATAATTTCCCATAGGTGCTTGGTGCTAAAATCACGGGACAGGGACTACAAGCTATATTTAGACCACATGCTTTGTTGTCTGAATTCAGGAAAGTAGTAAGTAATTCAGACCATGGTACATTTAGTGCTGCTAGGACACTGAACCCATTAAAGTCAATGGAAAAAAGTAAGTAGGAACTCAGACTCATATTTTGGATTCTTAGCTGAGGTTTCATAGTTCTTCCCTCTTCACTGGAGATAGAGGACCTCAGGGTCTGACAGGCTAAGGGTGGTCTAGATGACTTAAACATTGTGTCCTGAAATTAGGCATTTTTTTTCCTTAGCAACTTGAACTAATAATATATGGGAAGGAAAAGGCTCTTACAGTGTCACTCACTGCTAAATGAGTGACATTTTACCCACTACTAAGATACAGCCTCTGGGAAAGCAAAAGCTGTACTTTATGATACTTTTAAATCTGTTTTTCCTCCAAGACAGGTAATTTGGCAGTAGGTCACGGCAACAAATTCAGATGGAGTGCAGTGAACAGGTTACCCATCCTAATTCTCGCAGGCAAGCAACTTCTTTGAAAGCATAGATGGGAACTAAAAAACATGTGCTCTGTTTGGCCTGTAAAACAGACCAGGAAAGATATTTAGTCTGTTGACTTGGAATTCAGGGTGTCTTTTGTGGAAGCAGAAAACTGACAAGAAGACATGGCGTGCGGATGATCAACATTATTCAGAAAAACATGCTCATTTCTACTGCAAGAACACAGAGGAGTGAGAACAGTTCAAAACACATGAGCCAGGGTCTTGGGCATGATTTATATGCACAATCTGAGCACACAGGTCATACTCCTTAGAGGCCATTTAATCTGATAGCAGCTTTGGTTCTAATGGCAGACTGTTCATAGAATTACCGTCAATGTGATTTGTCCTGGCTCACCAATATGCAAAGTTTTTGAAATGCATGAGGTTTAATTAAGAATGAAAACATGCACTAAGAGTAATATATGTTACCTTCACTCTCTTTTTCTGTACTTATTCTCACCAAATTTTCTCCGTGTTGAATGCTATTCCTGTTGTAACCCCAGCTGCCCAATGTCCTTCTGTACTGCACAAGATAGTTGGTAGATGTGGAAGCAGCTATACAAATGATGTAGGCACAGTCCTCTCCTAGCTCTGAAGAGGGAATACGTTTCAGCATTGGCTTGTACAGACTCAAAGAGGACATGGATGAGAGCAAAGGAGTATGTCCAGACAGGCAACCAGCTATTGCTCTGGGCTGCATCTATCAGGAAGTGCTGAGCAAAGCCATGAGAATGAAATATGGGAGCCCTAGGGTTGTAAGCACTGTAGGACAGCTTTTATGAATGGAGCATCAGTACTGTTATTGTTTGTGTGAGTCCAAATATGACTTGGACTTTACCCAGAAAGGATTTACATTCCTCTGTTCTAATGCCAGGTTTTATAAGGTAGCTGCTTAAGTGTGCAAGTGCAAATATGCATGCTCAGCTTTGCCCTGCTGTAAATCTCAGATTTCCCCAGAAAACAATTCTTTGACGATTCTTGATTCATTTAAAAAATGAAAGCAAAAACCAGAAGAAAGCTGCTTTCACATTATTTCACACATAGGCTGATTTCCAGGCAGTCATTCCCAGATGCATAATGACTGTTCTTCCATCA
This sequence comes from Pandion haliaetus, assembly GCA_013401275.1. Classification (NCBI taxonomy): domain Eukaryota; kingdom Metazoa; phylum Chordata; class Aves; order Accipitriformes; family Pandionidae; genus Pandion; species Pandion haliaetus. The sequence goes on along the minus strand of VYZV01021937.1, from coordinate 45,416 downwards.
GCAGACTGTGAGAATCAGAATCGTTTATTCAGAGGAGAGCATGTAGCCCAAATACAAGAAGTGCTATAGAAAACCAAATTTTATTCTGTTTTGTAAACAGTCGGGAATATTCATGACTTTTTTAAAATGGAAAAATGAAACCCGAGAGCATAAAATTTGAGCTGAAGACTGGTGAAGAAATCAAGTAGTAGAAGTCCCTCTACTGCAGTGGACTAAACTGGACTGAAATTAATTTCATTGCTCTGAGAACAGCAAATCATTGAAACATAGTGATGCTATTGCTTTCATAATACTAGAGATGAACCCAACCCATGGCCTTGAGCATATACTTGAGATTTGAAGGTATTAAAACTCCATACCTGATATGTCCCTAAAAATGTGTAGAGGATATAATTTGTTTCCTCAAGATCAGTCATTATGACCAGAAGCTGCAGAATGATTTTTTGTTTTGAAAAAACAAGAAGAATTTCAAGGTACAGCAACCACTCCTGGCAACAGCAGTGACCTGTTGATGGGGACAGGGTTTGGTTGTCAAAAGATCTGGCACTGTGATTCTGGCTTTGCCTTTTTTCCTTGTGAATAATAATAATAGCAGTTGCTTCAGAGATGTTCTGGAAGGTTTAGGGTAAGTGGCCGCTACAAACCATTTGTGTTCTTTATAGGAAGACAGAATAAATGGGATTGTAACTTAGATTAGCAGCTCAAGCTCATGTTCACAGATAAGACTACCGATCTATGACCTACTCAAAATACCTGTACACTAGTTAGTGTGGGTGAAACCCAATGAAGAGAAGGGATGATTTTCAAGTACAAGCATGCATCCCCTAATGTTTAACACAGGTGAAATGGTATGTCCTGGAGCACTGGGCAAAATGGCATAGTTAAGCTTCACTGAGTGGAGCTAAGCTTAAGGGGGCAGACAGGCGACATAGGGAATCTCTACTCTAGCATTTTAGTTCAGGTCAGAAGTGCACTTTTGAAGCAAAATTCCCAATCATCTCCACTTACAGCACTTGGATCACGTTGCAAAGCACCAGGACACAAAAGAAAAGCTGTTGTTTCAGGCCTCCTCATAGTTTTGGATTCTAAAATCTGAATTATCCACAAACTGACTGCTCTTAAAGGAGTCCTGCTCTCCTCTAGAACTGCCTTGGTATTTGCAGCAGAGTACTGTTTTACACTTCAAGAACATGAGAACGTTTGGTAAGAAAGTTAAACACACCTCAGCATCTCTTCCTGTATTAGCTGTGAGCTGCTGGTACTGTTCAGTATGACGTGCTGTGTTGCTGCTGAAACCAAGGGTGTGCAGAGAATGGATTAGAAAGTGACAATCAGTAACTTATAGCAGGAGCTGATTTCTGAGTTATGAAATGTGTAAATATTAATAGAATTCATATTTGCTCACAATCCAGAAAACAGCAAAGATTGCACAAGGCAGTACTTGAAGTAAAAGGAAGAATTCTCTCCCAGCTCAGCAGGAGCTAGGCTGCTGCCAGGCTCAGGAGATGGGACCAAAGCAGGGGTTGCTGGATCAGTGGGATGTGGGAGCTGGGACCAGCTGCCTCTCACAGAAGTAAAATCTTGCTTCTGAGTTCCTGCTTCGGGGCTCAGATTTGTATCTTAAGGATTGTGTGGCTGAAATGACAAGTGATAAGAATCATCTAGGGAGCATATACATGGTAAAGAGGTTGGCTTAGCTGTGGACAGCTGTGAGTTATAGCTGGTAATACTGTATTTAGATAGGGACATCTTGAAATGTACTCACAAAAGCTTTAGCATAGGAACAAAAGCAAGGGAATTGTGAACTGAATAAATGCATCACTTTGGGACAGAGAAAGCCTTAAAGTAATGCAGATGTGGGTAGCTGACATAGGAATTGTCATCTGTTTTATAAGGGGTGTTGAAGGCAAAGGGGCCTAGGAGAGCCCCTAGTGCCAGATGCCTGCTGATGGGTGTGACTCAAGGGTTAATGTCCCTTTTACCTATATTACTGTAGACCAACATCGTAGTTTCTGATCTGCAGTGGTATTTACAAAAATGACCAGAAGCAGGAGTCTGTGTGGACACTTTGTCTATACGCTTTACATCAACCTTTGGTCAGGGAAGACCAGCACAGCTACGTGAAAGCATTAACCTTACTCCTGTGCTTGCTGTCTCAAGGAACAGGGAACATGAGCAGGACAGGAAGTGTGTTTATACAAATCCTTGTTATGAATGGAAAACAACTCTTAACACTTCTGTCCTGTTCTAATGGGTAGCACACTATGACTATCTTAACATGCTCTCCTCTGAGGACCTAATTACTTGTGTATAACATAGTCATTTGAGGACTTAATTTGCTTTTAGATTCCGGTGATGGGAGCAACATTTCTGAAGTCACCGTCCAGAAAGACTGGGGTTTCAACCATCCCAGGATGTTGGAATAATTATGTTTTTCCGCCCACAAAAGTGGAAGGGGCTTTTACAGGTCTCTGCAGCTAATATATGCAGCTATTGTGAAATGTCCATACATGAGGATATTTTCTGGGGTGATTCTTCTCCATGGTCCTTGCAGATGCTTCTAACTAAGCAAAGTGACTGAGCCTGGACATCTTCATCTCAGTTCAGTGGCAATCCTGCTGGTTCTCAGGAGTGTGAGAGTTTAGGCTTGACTCGTTCAAATTCTTATTTTTTATTCCAGTAATGTTGACACAAGCCCTGTAGCCTGTCTAGCAACAGGGACAGAGCACAAATAACAAACAGTTTCTGCTTTTAAAGACTCACACATGCAACTAAGGAAAAACAATCAATGACCATTTAGATGTTTCTGACTGAACAAGATGTCTTTAAATTAAGTCTCGCTACTTTTCATACAATTGAAAAAAAGAACACTGTGACTACCTAATTTAGCCACTAAACAGCAGAGAAAGAAGTTTTATTGGGTTGTTCGGCCAGGTGACAGGCCTTATACTTCCACTAGGGTTCTTTGTCAGGGAAGCATTTTTCCTTAGGGTATATGTCACAGTGAACAAACTATCTGTAGGGGAGCATAAGGACTGAGGAGAAAACTAAAGTACTAAATTGGTGACCTTGTAATTAAGCAGCAATTGATGATAATTCTCAGATTATTATCTTGGTTCAAGGAACTCATTAGTTTTATAACTAATTGCTGGTGCAAGGGACAGAGCACAGTCACACAGCTGGAGGCATAGAGACGGTAGAATTGGGGCCCCCTGGCTTTAGATTAGCATCTAAACTGGGTCACTGTTAAACATAATCAGATCTAATTGCAAGTAATCACTGAAAAAGACAGTCTCCTTCCTCTTTCTTCGTATCCATACCATGTTCTTGCTTGCATAAATTGTAGGGACTGCTTAGCCCCAGCTGATTTAATTCAGCATACTAATCAGGTGGATCAAGAAGGGTCAGAACATCTTAGCAGAGAGCTAGACTTTCCCAGGACAAAGACTGAAATATTTAGTCTGCCTTCATCCTGATACAATAAGACCTGCTTCTCAGTGCAAGTAATTCTAGCATTCCAACAAATTATGCTGTTAATCTTTGTGTATTTTATCAAGGACAGCGGCTATTGTTTTCTGCTTATTTAGAAAAAAAAAAGCCCAAATATTTATTTAACTATTGCTTGCCAGAGCCTCTGGGGCCGCTCTGTGACATTGTTCTTCACAGGCTGCTTCCAGGTAGAATTGGAACACAACTCAATTATGTTTAACTATGACGAGGTAGTGAAGTGTGTAGTAAATATTATTGTTTCATTAGCAGCTCTGCATTTAATTTAGATACGTATTTCTGCACAAATGAGAAAATGTCACACTCTTTAGTGATAGCACTACGCCATGTAATAATTCTGGTTTGTACCCCAATCCAGACACTCTGACAGTGTGGGCCCACCCTGCAAAGTGCTCAACCCCTCAGGTAGGGAGGGGAAGACAAAATGGAATGGATGTATTGAGAGCACATCTCAAGACAGCCTTTAGGTGTTTGTTGGCAGAAGGAAATACCTTTTCTGATTCTCTCTTTGGCATGGGTCACAGCACCTGCACGCAGTTTGTAGCCAGACTTCTGCCTGCTCTCTCTTCCTCCTCATCCATAGACAATGTGATGACCAAGTGTTATGGGTTTGTGTGGTGCGGTTTTCCTCGGTGGCAGGGGAGGGGGGGCTGCAGAGGTGGCCCCTTTAAGAAGTTGCTGGAAGAATTCGCTGCCCCAAAATGTCGGACCCGCGCGCCAAAATGTCG
>VYZV01021937.1:30363-40969 GCA_013401275.1 Pandion haliaetus | reverse complement strand
GCTGACCTCAACCCCCATCCCCTGTTCCCCTGCGCCGCCGGGGGGAGGAGGGAGAGAGAACCAGGAATGGAGCTGAGCCGGGAAGGCGGGAGGTGTGGGGGGAGGTTGTTCTGATGTTTGGTTCCCCTTCCTAATACCCTTGTGTTTTGTTTCTGTTTTGATTTGTAGTAAATGAAATGGATTTTGTTTCTTCCCCAAGTTGAGCCTGGCTTTTGCCCGTGACCCTAAGTGGGGAGTGATCCCTCCCGGTCCTTGTCTTGACCCACGAGCCTGCCTTTGGATTTTCTCCTCATCCCACTGTGGCCAGGGGCGGGGGTGGGGGGTGAGTGAGCAGCTTCATGGTGCTTTGCTACCGGCTGGGCTGAAACCGAAACCACGACACCAAGCAAGGCCAGTGACTGTTGATCCAGAACTCCGTATTGGAAGGGAACAGTTACCTTTCAAACTGCAATGCCTTTGCTTTTTCTGTCCTTACGGTGGCCTGGGAGCTGCCTCTTCAGAGCTGGTGAACTCCCTCTCGAAGCTGTTGCATCAGGCATCTGAAAACATTACACCAATTACCTGAGCGCTGGTTTTTTTAGCATCATTGTTTTATCAAAAGAAAATTTAAATCCTTTTCATGCACTGCTCTTTCTCCTTTGATAACAACACCCCATTTGCAATTGTAGGGCAGTTCAAACAAAGAATTTCTGAGAGCAGAAAGATTTTTGCATACAGTTTGTATCTTACAGAAGCTAGACAAAAGAAGCAGCCTAAATCCCTAAAGAGGGTAGATCACAATAAGGAGAACTTATTTGTGGTAAGTCAGTGCTGCATCCCAACTTCTATGCTGACACCTCCAAAGAAAAATTCACATGGCTTTTGGGGGTGCTCCCAGGATCTTAGAGCCTGGCACAATATGAGGAGCAATTTTCATGATGGTTTTTGAGTGAACTGGTTGACTTCCCTAACATTGGCATAGCTCCCTGGAAGTCACCAGACCGCCACAGGAGGGTACATGGTGTGGCCTGTTGTGGCTTGGAAATGATGACCAAGACTGACTGCATTGTCATGTGCCACACTGCTATTTATGTGCAGTAGCCATGCTCCTATGCATGGTGCTGTACCAACATGTAAAACAGTATCACTCAGAAAATGTTAGCTGTAACACTTCATACAAGCTTAATTTCTCTCCCAGAGGTAGCTGTGATTGCTTGTGTCTAATTTATGTCCTAGTTTACCAGCTTGTTCTTCTGTCTGTCATGGCTCTTGGACACAGAAAGGAAAATGTCAGCTTTGCGGTAACTTTGTTATGTGAAATCAATCACTAAGCAATAAATACTTTCCACTTTCTTCTCCAATGGGTCAAATGCCTGCTTCTTTCAGGTTTTAATTAAAAGTTCCCTTATTAATCGAGCTGTTAATGTGTACTGCTGTTGATAATTGTTGAGCAGAGGATGGTGGGCATAGGAATTCACTTGTGTGTAGGGAGATTACAAAACAATTTGTAGGGATGCCACTGGCAATCTTAGCACCTCATAGCACACAGTTTGTCATACAGTGCTTAGACCAGTCGTCCATCAAATCCAATCCCTTGCCTCCAGCATTGCACAAGATGTGCTGGTGTACTTTAATTACTGTGCTCAAAAACATTAATGCTCTTCAACAAAAATGTCTTACAAGACAGAAATGAAAACATATATTTCCTTCCCACCCACATGGAATTCTATGGTCAACAGACTTAATAAAAACTCTTCATCCCAATGCCAGTCCTCCTACCCTTTGGCTTCCCTTGAAGATCTGTTGGAAGAGATATCTCTTGGACCATATCCAGCCAGATAAGCAGACTGTGATCACAAAGACTGGGCATATTTCAAAGGTGAACATACCATTAATAACCTGGCAGTAGGCTTCTCTCTTCCAGTTATATCCTATAGGTGATGGTAGTTGTAGTGAAAATAATGCAGGAAGAGAAGTGACTTCCTAACGGGAATGGAAGATGTAAGTTGGGCTTTATATATCAAAGTCTTAATCTTATGATACTTGTATACTCACACAGTGAAATAGGAAATGGTGGAACTATATGCTATCCACTTACATTGTGTGGCTCACATTTTCAGCAGGGCTTCATCCAATCTTTCTTTGCTTGGGTGTCTTATTATGGCTACTGGTTCTGACCTGAAATAAACCACACGCGCTACTATTAGGAATTAAAAGCCTTAAAAAAATCTCTTGGACCCACTACTCATTTGAGCCACAAAAGGGGAGCTGCCAAGTTGCTCTCATAAATATCAAAAAGTTAAATCTGGTATGGAAATAAGAGCCAGAGTGATTAAGAATTGATTTGCAAGGCAGGGATTACAAACTTGTTTGTTTTCCCACACCTGCTCTCCACTTCAGCAGTACAATAGAGCAAGGCGTATCTAATGCACCTTTCCCCTAATTGGATGATGCACTCATGGGAATATGATCAGCTGAGACTTTTAAGATCACACCACCATTTGCCCAATTATACTTAATGACAACATGTTGTTCCTGCAAAACGTGTCTTTATTCCTTGGTAGGTTGCATTTCCTTTCAGCCTTTTACCTATTGATCCAGCAGTACCTCATGTAGAACAAACTTCTTTGTTGGCAAGTCTTGTTTGTGAGACCAGAAAAAAATCTTTTATGTCATCTTCTCAATGTCTGACCAAGTCAGTGAGAGAAAAAGCTTGTTGTATGGACCATGACAAATTTTAGCTACCTTTGTAAAACAAAGCAATACACAGAATGTCTGTATGATTTGGGCTATACAGATAATTCATGTTCTGTGTTCCCTATTTCTTTGTGTACTTGCTGCTTTGATTTCATAAAGCATCTTCAACTATGTGAAGAAGTTGCCTGTGCTACATAGCACTTGGAGTAAATGATAGTTTTAATCTTGGGCACCAAGTATGTATATACTCACTTCATTACAGAAAATGAGATGTTTGCTGGACAAAGCTGCATCTGAAGCTTGAAGCATATTTACTTCACTTTTTCGGTGGGAGTGGAAGGGCTTAAAGAAAGCTGCTGAAATGATGTATCCGTAAAGAAAAATTTTGTGCCTGTCTTCTCTGAGCGTTCATGACTACAAGTACAGGCTGATGAGTAAGGGCAGGGTTGGATTCTGATTGCTCTCACAAATTGTCTCCCTAGTTATTTTTACTAGTTGTAAATTGCAACAGAAGAGAATACTTTTTTACAAATGCTGAACCATTTTATAACTTCATAGTTGTCACGCTAGCTCACTACTATCATTCAGCACTTTCTAGCAGGGTTAACCTCAACCCATTGCTCTGGTCTCCAGACCCTTGCCTAAATGAAAAAAAATGTATCCTTGCTTTTTCCAAAAGTAATCCTGATTTTTGCTCAGCCTTAACCGCGATGTAGTTCCATTGCCAAGGGAATAGTTTCAGTATTGGCCAGCACACTACTTCTCTTTTCAGTGGTTCCACCCAGAGCCTGCTGTGGAATACGAGCATTCCTGTGTCCATGCGTTGCCCCTCCTGTCCCTTTTCTGAGCTCTTCCCAGCTGGAGCTGGTTCTGTTGACTTGAGTGATCTTATTAGGTCTCTTCTTCAATTCAATAACTTCAAGACTGAACAACGCATCCAGCCAGTAGGTCTTACAGTCACATAACTTATTTCTCGCAGCCTGCATTGGTATAATTGAGATCAGCATCTGGCCTAATGGGACTTAAGGCTGCTCAGAATGAGCTCTGGTAGGAACTGTTTCTGGAGGAGTGAGTAGCAGTTCTGACTGTGCCATGCATGCATTAATTCCTAACTACTTCACCTCAAGCAGCCCAGCACAAATGTGACTTTATCAGGCTTTGAATGTACTCTGCAGTGTAGGCTGGCATGTGCAAATGTCTCACAAGCCTTGGGCAAGATCCTGTAGGAGCTCACTGACAGTGGATGAATGCCGAACAGCAACCCCCTTCAGTCAAAATCCCTCTTTGCTACTTATATACTGAGCTGATAGAAAGAAACAATCAAACTGAAGAAGAGTTATTTAATGACACTTATCTCCCCCAGCAAATAGAAATTATAGATTTTATTGCTGCTTTTGGCTTGTATCTGTGTTTGCGTTTTCTCATTTCTTATTACATACATGGATCTAGAACAAAAGGCCTGATGATCCTAAATTTCTCAGGATGTCCCATTAAATAGGTAATCTTACACAACTCAGTTTAGTCTTTAAAATCTACAACCTCGTCATTATTGTTGTCCTTTCTTCCAGCATTTCTCCTGAAGTGGTCCCCGTACAGTGGGCTCCTTCCTGTAAGAACATTCAATTTTGTTCTCACAAAGGTTCTTACCAGTAAGTTGAGCTGGGGGAGTACACATGGGCTTTGTACTTCCCTTGTGAAGCTTGAAAGCACCGAGTCTCTGAGAAATGCAACTGAGTACACTGTGCTCACCTGCTTGAATCCATTTTTGGCCCCTCCACAGACTTCATTTTCTGCATGCGTCCTCAGAAACATAGCAAACCTGGCAAGTTTTACTTACATTGAAAAATGGAAACATGTTTTTTCTGTCCCAGTGTACGAGAACTGGGAGTTTAGCACTCATTGTTACAAAGGGAGAAACTCGTTATGCTACCAATCATTCCTCCCAAGCTGTCTGTCTGAGTATTGATCCCTTGTTCCTGAGTAAGTAAACCCTGCGGTTGATCCTAATAATTCTGGAACATCGCATTCCAGTGACTGGATCAATAATGCCTTCCATGGCCTCCTGCTGTGTGTTCCTGTCATGCCTCGGCACCTCTGCATCACCTGCTGTTCATCAGGAGCCCAATGAAATAATTTGCTGTGGTGGAGAGAATGCTGTCAGCCACTTCACACTCATTTAGGTCTCAGCCAGGACACAACATGAAGCCTTGGATGTACAGCATTTGTAATCAACATCAGTATTAACTTCACACTGTCCCACACGTTGAGGCTGGAAGATTTCCCCTCGATGTCACGTTGTCGTGGTTTAACCCCAGCTGGCAACCAAGCCCCACGCAGCCGCTCACTCACCTCCCTCACAGTGGGATGGGGGCGAGAATCAGAAGGGTAAAAGTGAGAAAACTCATGGGTTGAGATAAAGACAGTTTAATAGGTAAAGCAAAAGCCACGCACGCAAGCAAAGCAAAACCAGCAATTCATTCACCACTTTCTGTGGGCAGGCAGGTGTTCAGCCATATCCAGGAAAGCAGGGCTCCATCACGCTAAGAAACGGTGACTTGGGAAGACAAATGCCGTCACTCCAAACATCCCCCCTTCCTTCTTCTTCCCCCAGCTTTATGTGCTGAGCATGCCGTCCTGTGGTCTGGAATATCCCTTGGGTCAGTTGGGGTCAGCTGTCCCGGCTGTGTCCCCTCCCAACTCCTTGTGCCCCCCCAGCCTCCTCGCTGGTGGGGTGGGCCGAGGAGCAGAAAAGGCCTTGGCTCTGTGTAAGCCCTGCTCAGCAATAACGAAAACATCCCTGGGTTATCATCAGTGCTTTCAGCACAAATCCAAAACATAGCCCCATACCAGCTACTGTGAAGAAAATTAACTCTATCCCAGCCAAAACTAGCACACACGTTAAGTCAGGCATAATGCCTATAGGATGCTTGTCATGAAGCTGCCTTTGAGCAGAAACAGGGATAATTATCCAAGTTTCCCTTTTGATCCAGAGGCTCAGAGTAAACCTGTCAGGGAGCAGCAGCAAGGCCACGGGCTCACTGAGGGATGGAGAACCAGGAGGTGAGTGGCAACAAGGCCAGCAGGGCAGGATTGTTGTGATCCCTTTTTCTTACTTCCTGCATAAAATAGGCCGCCTCCATCTTTGATTCAGGTTCTGTAAATGTTGTTACAATGCCATATCCGTTACAAGCTGATGGTTCTTGCATCCAATGTGTAACGTAGGGTGTACCTGGTCATTCTGTCGCTGTAATAATGGTATGACAGCTTAGAGAGCTGTTAAGACTCATGGTTTTCCCTGCCTATATAAGCTTGGCAGGTGTCAAAATGAAAATCACATTCTAGTCAGTCAGAAAGGCTAGTCTCTTGCTGTTACAACTTCACTTACTATGTTCATCTTCCAGTTTTCTTCCTATGCCCAAAAGGATCATATGGAAAGGAATTTGGGGCTAAGCAGAAAGTGGATTAAGATTCAAAGGGGGAAATGCCAAATATTGTACCCTTTCTAATTTGCATAATGCAAATATTTGAAAAGGGGGAGGTACTAAATTAGCAGGAGGTTTACTGGAGGAGTGCAAGATAACGTTAGACCGCAAATAGTGACAATGAACAGTAACTTGGAGAGGCTGGGAGTAACATATTGATATGTAAGGATTACCTGGGTAATTAAAAGCAACTTAATTACCTAGTTTTTAAAATTTTATGTCTCCTAGAGTTTCAGGCAGCCTCTTCTTGTTTTGACTGCCTGGATGGGATGCTCAGATCCCTTATTTTCAGAATAGAAAAACCTACTTGTAACAGTGAAGTTACATGACTTGATTTCCCACTTCATCAAACTTGTGCTTTTCATGAGCCATGTGTAAGCAATTCAGAGGCAGTGGCTCATCTGCGATGGGCAAATAATGAACAGAACATGCAAGGATGTAGCTGCTTTGATTAGGGGCACTGAACGTCAGAGAATTTAAAATCAGGCCATACACACCAGCAAAGCTTAAAGGCGGTGGGAGTTGGTGTACTGTAACTGTTCTTATTGACCCATTTGTGTTGACATGTACAGATAATTTCCACTGAAGGCCTTCCATTTAGATTTGATCTTGTTGGGCCCCCTTCAAGTGATACAGCCTAAGGTATGGTGAGCTACACTGGTCGTGAGGGAAAGTGTAAGGCTCCGAGTATGGGCAGGCAAGTGAGTTACCCAAAGCAGCTAAGGTATGTACTATGCTGGCTGTTCAGTGAGTACATGCTTTTTCTGTAGTTTGTTCCTCTCCTGCTGAGAGACCCATTATCTGTATATGCTGCAGGGCAAATAACCGTGTGTGAGCTTCTAGCACAGAGTGCTCAACACTGCGAGTTTACTGCCTGACTCACTTCACGGTCCTTTACACAGCACAACTGAATTCGCCCTACTGGGCCTGGTCCTCCTTCCAGTTATGTAGACTTTGCAGTTGAATTTGATCCGCTTTGACTAGGCTTGCACCCAAGTACTGAAGCAGGAATAGGAGTCTGATGCAGTGTCTACATGACAGACTTCTGTGCAGCTCTGCTTGTGCAGGGTGTGAAGAAAGCTCATCTCTGCCTGGCCTTGCGGCACCAACAGAAACCTCTGGAGATCTAGCAGTGTACCTTATGTTATTCAGGTTTATGGTAGCTTTTTAAAATAAATTTAAACAAAACTACAAGAAGTTCTCGTAGCTGTATTACAAATGAGTAGTCTTCCTGTGCTAGTAAAGTACTTCTAATGAACACAGAGCAAAAATTTTAAGGTATACTTTAAAAAAATTGCACGTGGATTTGTATTACCTGACTTACCTGTGAGTCAAGAATTGAGCTTGACCCAACACATTGTTCCCATCCTGTTCCTGTTCTTATGATGTTATTTTACTGCAAGCTTAATTCCACACTGGTTAATGAACTGGAGTATGTCAAAGGTAATTGTAGGTTAGCACTGGGATTGAACTACGTAATATTGCATAGCCTTTGTGTAGCAGTCTGAATAGAAGCCTGTTAAGTGCTATAAAACTTGGTGCATCCTAGATGCTGTAAACTGGGTGAGGTTGAAAATGGGGTGGACAACATTTAAAAAGAGGATTCTAAGCACTTCTTTATTTAGCCTAGAAATGGAACTGTCACAGCCCTTTTTTATGCTGTTGGAACAACCACTGGTGTTTCTCTAAAGCCTTTATATGAGGATCTTGTCTTTTACAAAAGCAAATTTTGTTCTTGCTACTTGGAAACACAGAAAAATGAGTTACAGCAAGGTACTGTGACCTCGTTCCTATCTGTAGAACGTAATTTTAATTCTGGATTAAAATATCCCAAATTCAGATGTTTCCATCCAGATCTGAACTCTATAACCTGAACTCATCACAAAGTCCAGCATCAGTTGCCTACCTCAGACCATCTTTCTGTTCACTGATAACTCTATACTTCAGGGCACATAGTGTATGTAATGCTGTTCTCAAGCCAGTCTTGCTCCCTTGTTCTCTCTCATACACACAGTTAAAATGGAAGACAGGAAAAAAAAAAAGCAGAAAACAAGGACTTCCTGCATTCTTGCATTTCTTTTTTTTCCCAGCCTGATTTGTGCTTCTAGGCAGGTTGTGAATATTCAGCTCACACAGTACAGCCAAAGCAGAGCCTACACCCAGCAGTCTCTTGAAAACGAAGAGAATATGCTCTATACAAGTCTGTACTTCACAGTCTGTTCCCTGAACCAGCTCATGTGGCCTAAATAACTCAAAGTCCTGCAGTATCCCAGTGGTGGCTGTATTTTAGTGGATAAAAAGTTCTTGGGTATTTCAGCTGAAGTTTGAAAACAACTTTGTGGGGAAAAAACGGTGCAGAAACGTATTCATGAATTAGTAATAGTCAGGTTTGTTTATTGATTTCTAACTGACCTGAATCTCTCCATGTTTCCTGAATCCATCTTAGCACTAAATTGGTTTCAATAAACCCCCATTTTTACTAAGCCACCCCTGTCTGTGTTTGTAACTCAGTGTTACAAGCTTAGCTCTTTATATAGCCTTTACGTGAACATGAAGTGTGAGGCAGGAAAAACATTTAGGAGGCAAGAGCAGCTGCTAACAGGACATTGCAAACAGGCAATGAAAGTCCCTGTGGTCCCAGGCAAGGATGAACACAATCACTCTGAATGATGCAGTGCTGTTGGATACGTTTACAAGAGTTCAGACTTGAACAATGAGTTGTGTGTTAACATTTGATTAATTCTCACTGGTCATGATATAGCTGATTACTGCATCAGAGAAGCAGTATGAACTCTAGGGACAGAAGCATGAACAGTGCCTACCCACTCCTCTTGCTTAGGGATACCACTTGATTAACTAGTCTGAGCCAGATGCTGTGATGTATTCCACCCGACGATCTAGCCCATGCGGAACCCCGTAACCTCTACTAGGATACAGATGTGTTGTGTGCCCCCCCCAAATGAGTGTCCAGCTCTCAAAGGTTTCATTAGTCCACCACCTCCTCAGTTCAGGCATTCTTCCCATTTTATACAACAGAAGGGTTAAACCATTTCTCTCTTGATTCTCAGACACGAGTTCAACGCAACGAAGTTTCAGTTAAAAATGCAAAACCAGGAAAAGTACAGTAGCAGTGTGAAATAAAAATGGTGGAAATGTCCAGAATGGCTGTAGATCAGGCACTAGCTTGGTTTTTTACAGGAAATAATACTTGCATCCACTTCAAGTCCAGGGTACAATTCTGTAGTAAGCAGTAAAGGACCAATATGAAATTCTAGCCCAGACATTAGATATGAAACACAGGTTTCAGCCCTCATTTGAGTGTGCATTCTTCCTGGAANGGGGGTGGTGGTGGTATTTTTTTTTTTTGCATGTGTGTCTTCATAATACCCATTGTGTGCAATAATAGTGTCTTTCTGCTGCAGATTAGTCATGCCAGAAATAGCTCTGGAGCTTGCCATGTTGTCATGTATACGTATCCTGGGCAGCTATATCCCAACCCTTTCATTCTTTGTTCTTCAAAGAAATAAAATTGGGTTTTGTCAACAGTTAAAAAATGGTTCTGTATTGCCCAGTTGAAAGATGGAAGCTCTAAGCTAACGGGAAAAAGGAAGAGGCGTCATGTGACACGAGAGTACTGTGAATTCTATAAATGCTGGTGTTGTTCTTGATGATCTTCAGGGGCATAGATGAAGAGTGAAGTATACCCCCTGGAAATGATTTGTCCAGAAATGACAGTACGGATGTCTCATGTTTGGTCAGAGAAGGCTTTGGATTTTGAGTAGTCTTAGGTGCTGTACTTGATCACTTCAGAAGAAGAGCTTGAGGGAATTTCCCCAGCGACTCCTTAAGAGGTCTACTGGTCTATATAAAGGCTGCTCACAGCAGAAGGAAGTTGTCATCCACCCATGTAATGAGGTTTGTGCCCACTAGAAGAGCATTTCCATCACACCCAACTCGTGAACTTGCTTGTAGTTAAAAGTCGTGCCTATAGGCTCTGCGATACTTCTATGGACAGACCCTAAAACGACGCCAGAGGAATGTTGTATTCTTCTCTCTTTGTAACGTCTGCTTCCTCAGTGAGGGTTTCTTTGTGTGGGAGACCTCCGGCGCGCTTGGGTTTTCGGCAGGCTACTTACCGCACAGGCTCCCAACTTGCCGAAAAGCACCTCTGTCTTTTCCTGCCGCTCCTCCCCGCCTGACAGGACAGGGGGGACAGCGCACGGCTCCGCCTGCCCCGTGCTACCAGCCTCGCCCGGCTGCCTTGCCTCGCGCGCTCCAGGGATCACAGAAGCATTCGCAAGAGCGGCGCAACTCGCCCGCTTCTCCTTCCCTCTACGCGAGGTCCCTGCAGAGCTGCTGCCGGCGCGGCAGGCTCGGGGGGCCGCGGGCCCAGCGGGGTCACGGAGGAGCAGGGCCCCGGAGCAGCCGACCGGGGAGGCGCCGAGGGG